>RJWM01005424.1:0-41732 GCA_004363535.1 Dasyprocta punctata | reverse complement strand
GACTGGAAATAAAGAAGGGCTGGGGATGTAACTCAGCGCACTCAGCGCAAGGGCCCTGGGTGCAGTCCTTGGTACTGCAAAGGGGGAAAATGGTGGAAGGAGAGCTGCGTTATTTCCACTTGGGCTCACCTAGAACTCTGCTTTTGCCCACTTCGCAGTGGTGAACTCTACCTGCAGTGACTTCAACCACGGCTCAGCCCTGCACATCGCTGCCTCCAACCTGTGCCTGGGAGCGGCCAAATGTCTGCTAGAACATGGCGCCAACCCAGCGCTGAGGGTACTGTGGCACTGGGCTAACTGGTTATCTTCCTCCTCACTCTCCTTCTTTCTCTCCCTCTCTCCCTCTCTCCCTCCACCGGGTCTCTGCATAGGACAAGCACCACGTGGCATTTCTCAACTCCTAAAATACTACCAAAACCATCTTTACATTCAACATATGAAACAATAGGTGTTATTTAGTGTTCATTATATGTCAGGGAAGGTCTATTATAACCCCTGTTTTACAACAGGGAAATTGAGGCAGAAAGATGAAAGGATTTGCCTAGGGTCATCCAACCAGGAATATCTTTTCTCTCAACCCTGGCCCATCCCATGGCTGTGTTGTACCAACAGCATTTTGACAGCGTGGGGAAAGTACTGTCCAGTTGGGCCCTCTGTGAATGAGTCAGGTCCCTCATCAGCCGTCAGAATATCATGCCCCTGACCCTTCCATTCCCAGGGCCCATCCTCAATACTAATTACTCTGCAGCATCCCTAGTACTGTGATCCTGGAAGCACATGGCCTGTGCCCTTGAAACTACTGGCTCAGAGATTGACCTTTGACCCCGTAGCATAGCATAGGAGCCCATTCTTAATGTCATCCTCCTCCCCACTACAGGCCTATTATACATTTGGGGTCTCTAGAGGTATAACCTCCCCAAGACCTACACATCAGCCTTATTCCCTATTGGTTCCACTTGATTCTACCCTCAATTACTGGGCACAGCCCCAGCCCTGGTCACAGGAGTGGACTTCTCTGGGGCCTGCACCTTAATGCCCCACATCTTCCTATTCTCATATTGGCCCATATAACCTGGTCCTATCCCTGCTCACCCAGATTGGTGTCCTCCATGGGAGTGTGGCCACTGAGTCCCTGCCTCTCTCTTCCCATTGGTCCACAGAATCGAAAGGGACAAGTGCCAGCTGAGGTGGTCCCAGACCCTATGGACATGTCCCTGGACAAGGCAGAAGCAGCACTGGTGGCTAAGGAGCTGCGAACGCTGCTGGAGGAGGCTGTGCCACTGTCTTGTGCCCTCCCCAAAGTCACGTTACCCAACTATGACAACGTGCCAGGCAATCTCATGCTCAGTACACTGGGCCTGCGCCTAGGAGACCGTGTGCTACTGGATGGCCAGAAGGTCAGAGATTGGGGTGTGGGAGGGGGTAGGACTCAGCCCCCTCATCCCTCAGAGCCGGGTCCTGGGACTGCATTCACACTGTCGTCTTTGTCTGCCCACCCTCGCACAGTCATTCACACAGTACTTTATTTCATCTAACAATTGTTCTATGAGTTCTTCCTTTGTGTCCCACCCTGTGATGAGTTTTTCATTTAGAGGGGGAGACAGATCTATCCTCTGACAGTGACAGCCTAGAGCAGTCATGGCTGAAACATAAGCAATGATCAGCACAGCTTTGTGCACCCACGGTCCCCCAGTGTTGTGAGGTCCCCAGTCAGGCCTGTCTCCACTCTCAGAGTAGACAGGACTTTGACCAGGACAATACAGGTCAGAGTGCTGGAGGCAGGAGTGGTTTTAGTTAGGGTGTTCTAAGAAGCCTTCTCTGAGAACGTGATTTCCAAACTGAGATAGGAAGGAGCTCACCTTGCAAAGATAGGGAAGCAACAAGTTCCAAGACCCAGCAGTGGGAAGGGGCAGTGACTGGGGAGTTATGGGGTATTTTTTGGTGGGGTTTTGGAGAGGTCAGAGGGACTGGATTACAGCAGCCCTTCAGGCCATTGGAAGGAATTTGGATTTCGTTTCTTTTTTTTTTTTTTTTTTTGCGGCACCAGGGATTGAACTCACAACCTCGTGCCTGCCAGGACAGGCGCTTAAGGCACTGAGCCAAACTCCTGGCCCTGGTTTTTCGAGGCAGGGTCGCACTATGTAGCTCAGGCCGGCCTTGCGCTCGCATTGTAGCCCAAGCCGGCCTCGAACTCACAACGCTCCGCCTACCTCAGCCTCCCGAGTGCTGGGATTAAAGGCGTGCGCCACCACGCCTGGCTTCGTTTCTTTTTTTGGTACCAAGGATTGAACTCACAACTTTGCACTTACCAGGCAAGTGCTTCAGCTGCTGAGCTAAATCTCCAGGCTGGATTTTGTTTCTTATACAGTGAGAAACTCTTCAAGTCATATTTTATTTCCTAATCAAGAATTCTGCATGTGTCAGCCCCAAACCAGAAAAGCTTTCTGTGCATAATCTAATCAAATCCACTGGATGATTCCAAAAGAAGGATGGTTGACTCCTCCCATTTTACACCCCTGAAGAAGTGATGCCCTTTGTCCAATGACATGTAATACCTATCCCTGCCCCCTACAGAAGCAGCACAGCAGTGTTTGCACACTTAGGGTCAGCAACTGGTCCAGATCCATCTCAACTTTGCCTTTTACCAGCCAGTGATCCCAGCTCTCTGGGCAACAGTTTCTTCACCTGTAAATGGAAATGATGGTAGTACCCATCTCGGGTGGAGGTGGTGGAGAGAGGCTGAAATTAATTAAAATAAGTAAGGCCCTTAAAAAAGAGCCTGGGGGCTGGGAGTTTGGCTCAGTGGCTTAAACACCTGCCTGGCAGGCATGAGGTTGTGAGTTCGATCCCCGGTGCCACAAAAAAAAAAAAAAAAAAAAAAAAAAAAAGACCAGGGATATAGCTCAGTGGCATAGCACCTGCCTGGCAAGTGCAAGGTCCTGATTTCGATTCCTGGTACCAAAAAACAAAACAAAACAAAAAACAGAGCCTGTGTACACTTAAGTGTCTTTGTGTGCTAGGCACTGTGCCAAACCCCCCTAAGTCAGCACTATTAATTAGCTCATTTTTAAAATTTATTTATTTTTATGGTGGTGAGGATCAAACCCAGGGCATCATGCACGCTAAATAAGACTCTACCACTGATCTATATGCCAGCCCCAGTTAGCTCATTTTATAAACAAGGAACTTGGCTAGAGTATGTGCTTAGCATTCATGAGGCTCTGGGTTCAATGTGCACCATCAAGTGGCGGGGGAGGCAGAGATAAGGAACTGAGTCATGGAGGTGAGGGAGTGTCACAGAAGATATAACCACAGTCATCAAGGGCTCATTGGAGTCAAGGAGCTTCATATGTGTTTAAAATGTGTCCCTATTAGGGGTGCGTATCTGTAATCTTAGCACTCTGGCAGGCTAAGGCAATAAGATCACAAGTTACAGCCTAGTCTGGGCAATTTAGGAACTTAGTGAGACTGTCTTAATAAAAATAAAGAAGGGCTGGGATGTAACTCAGTGCAAAGGCCCTAGGTTTAATCCTTAGTACCACCACTACCAAAATAAAACTGTGCCCCGCCCCACCAGGTGTGGTAGCTATTGCCTGTAATTCCAGCTACTTGAGAGGCTGAGGCAGGAGGATCACAAGTTTGAGGCAACCTGGGCAATATAGTGAGAGCCTGTCTCAAAATTTGAAAAGTTAAAAGGCCTGGGGATATAGCTCAATGGTAGGGTGCCCCTGGATTCAATCTCCAGTACCCACCCCCAGAGAAAAGTATCTCACAGACAGCTACCCCTTGGGGTGGGTTGCTGTCCCTATTTTCTTCTTTTTTTTTTTTTTTTTTTTTTTTTTTTTTTTTGAGACAAAGGTCCCACTGTGTAGTGCAGGCTGGCCTCAAACTCACAGCAGCCCTCCTGCCTTAGCCTCCCAAGTGCTAGGATTACAGACATGTGCCACCATGCCTGGCTTGCTGTCCATATTTTCCAGGTGATACTGAAGCTCAAGAATTCCCCTGATCAAAGTTATACCAGATAATAGCTTATACTTGCTGCTCCCTTACTTAATAGCAGGCCTTATTCTGAGGGCTTTAATTACTCCAGGAAAGCCTTGTCCAGTACTCTTTTCTTTGAAACAGGGTCTCACTTGGAGTATAATTCAGTGGTAGAGAATGTGCTTAGTATGTGTGAGGCCTGGGTTCACTCACTGAACCTCGAATTGGCCTTGAACTTACAGTCCTCCTGCCTCAGCCTCCCAAGTGATGAGACTATCAAGTATGTACCTTGCTTGGCTTCCAGTAGACCTTTCTGTGATGATGGAAATGTTATGGGTCTGGGTCTGTGTGCTCCAAGAAAATAGCCACCAGGCAAAGGTAGCCATTGAGTACTTAAAATTTGGCCAGTATGAGCCAGGTGTAGTGGCACATGCCTGTAATCACAGCACTCAGAAAGCAGAGGCAGGAGGCTCACCATAAATTCGAGGCCAGCCTGAGATACACAGTGAGTTCAAGGCCAACCTGGGCTACATAAGGAGACCCTGTATCAAAAACAAAACAAACGAAAAGTCCAAAACAACAAAATAGGGTGGGGATTTAGTTCAGCAGTATAAGTGCCTGCCTGGCAAGTGCAACGTTGTGAGTTTGATCCCTGGTACAAAAACTTCAGCCAATTGGGGCCAGGGATTTAGCTCAGTGGTGTAAGTGCCTGCCTAGCAAGTGCTAGGTTGTGAGTTTAATCCCTGGTACAAAAAAAAAAAAAAAAAATTAGTAAAAAAATTCAGCTAGTATGACTTGGGGGATGAATTTTTAATTTAGTGGAAATTCAGATTGTCATAATTGGGAAGTGACCACCTACTATATTGGTCAGGGTGGATCTGTAACAATCCTATAAGGTGGGTGCATTTCCTGTTCCCACTTTGCAGGTAAGGAAATTGAGGCACAGAGAAGTTAAGTCATATAGCTAGTAAATAACACTGGAGCTGAGATTTGAGCCCAGGTTCCTGTATCTACCCCATCCTGCTGCCTGTATGCCAGTGATCAACCATGGCCTCCCGAGGTCCCTTTCTAAGCCGTGTCCTCTCTTGTCTCACCAGACGGGCACACTGCGGTTCTGTGGAACCACAGAGTTTGCCAGCGGCCAGTGGGTGGGCGTGGAGCTGGACGAACCTGAGGGCAAGAACGATGGCAGCGTTGGGGGTGTCCGGTACTTCATCTGCCCTCCCAAGCAGGGTCAGTCCCACCTGCAGCCCAGGAGGGTGGGGATGCTGGTGTCTGGGAAAGGGGCCAAGGGATGAGGGCACAGTCAAGAGCAGGAACGTGGACAATGCCAAGCCCAGGCTCTGTCCCCTCAGGTCTCTTTGCCTCCGTGTCCAAGATCTCCAAGGCAGTGGATGCACCCCCATCTTCTGTCACCTCCACGCCCCGGACTCCCCGAATGGACTTCTCCCGAGTCACTGGCAAAGGCCGAAGGGAACACAAAGGTCAGAGGGGGACCTGTAGGGTGGTGGGGAGAGGGTGTCTTGGTCGACACTATGTAGGTAGCTTAGCTTTTGTGACTCAGTTTCTCCTCAGGCCCAAACTCCAGTTCTAGAGGATAAACCCTGAGTTCCTGACACCTGTGACTCAGTTTATTCTTTGACTCAGTACTGGTCCCACCCCATTCTTGGAAGGAAGGACCTATGGGTTCCTGGCCTACTATGATGTAGTTTCCCTTCAGGCCCAAAGGTCTTCCCTGATTTTAGTGAAAAGTCTGTGTCTGGGTGTTCCTGTTTCAGGGGTTCCTTGCTTTTGTGACTAGATCTATGCTAAGGCCTAAGTCTTCCTTTGTTTACTTACATATTCCTGAGATGGAGGTCCCACTATGTTGTCTAGACCATTCTCAAACTTCTGGGCTCAAATGATACTTCTACCTTAGTTTCCCAACTTCTGGAACTACGGGCACATGCCACCTTTCCAGGACCCCTTCGTTTAACTTATTTTGTGGTCACATTCAGGACTTTGCACATTGTCTTAGTTACTTTTCTCTCATAAAATAACTAATTGAATATTAAGGAAAGGTTTATTTAGTTTACAGTTTGTGGAGGTTTTAGTCTATACTCATCTGGCTCCAAGGCAGGGTGGCCTGATTGAGGGGCAACTGTTCATGGCAGTGGAAGACAGCGAAAACAACAAGAGCAAAAGGGGAGGAGCAAACTTCTTTTCCTCCCTTATATTGTATGGCTATTTGCTCTAGGGCAGGTGTGGCACTCATACCCCCAGTCCCAGTACTAGACAATGAACCAATCACAAACTCTACATTAAGCCACCTCCAAAAAGCCCACCACACTTGACCACATGAGGCTCTAGGGGGACATCCAGACACTAACCATAATACACATGCTAGACAGGCACTGAGCCACACCCCTAGCCCTTCCTCTTTTTAGTTTTATGTTTTTTGGGTTTTTTTTGAGACAGAGTCTTCCTATGTAGTCAAGGATGGCCTTGAACTCACTGTGTAGCCCAGGCTAGCCTCAAATTCATGGCAATCCTCCTGCCTCAGCCTCTTGAATGCTGGGATTACAGGAGTGTGTCACCATTCTTGGCTATCCTCTTTATTTTATTTTTATTTATTTTTTCCAATTTGACTGCTCCAAGATGCACCCTGGGCATTTGGAATTTTTATTTTGTATTTTTTGTATTTTATTTATTTATTTTAATCCATTTTATTTCAAGAAGGAAAATAAAAAAAGAAAAAAGCAAAAACTAAATTTCAAAATACATCCATCAGGGGGCAACAATGGTACATACATTGTACATTGTCATCCCTAAATCATTCACCTACAGCTCAAGACATCTGCATTCAATTGTTTAAACAATACCAGCACATATCTTTCTCTTCAGTGAACTCAGAGAAATCAGTAGCATAACTATATTAACTAGTTTTTTATATACATATATATACATGTTGTTTTGTTCAGCTTCTCATACTAGTGAGACAATACAGTGTTTACACGTGTGTCTTATTTATTTCACTTAATAAGTATGGTCTCAATTTGCATCCATTTACCTATAAAAGTCTCTAGTTTATTTATTTATTTATTTAGTCTTTTTGAGACAGGGTCTCCATATGCAGTTCAGGCTGGCCTTGGGCTTACTTTGTAGCCCAGGCTGGTCTCAAACTTGAAAAAGATTCTCCTGCCTCAGCCTCCTAAGTGCTGGGATTACAGGAGTACCACCATACCTGGCTTAGTTTATCCTTCTTTATGATTCGAGTATGGTCTCAAGTTGCATCCATGTACCTATAAAAGTCTCTAGTTTATCTTATTTTATGGCTGAGTAGTACTCCATTGTATAAAAATACCACATCTTTTTTATCCATTCCTCAGTGGATGGGCATTTAGGTTGTTTCCAAATTGTGTTGCTATTACAAATTGTGTTGCTATAAACATGGGTGCACATATATCGCTGTTAATCCTCATTTTAAAAGGAGAGTTTCTGGGTTCCTGACTTCTGTCTCGGTTTTTCCTTTAGCTTTGAGAAAAGATTTTGGGGTTCTTCAAGTTCTGTGACTCAATTTCCCCTTACTCCTAAAATTGCCCTTTCTAGTTCTACAGCATCTGGGATTCAGTTTCCCTTCAAACCCAAACCCTGCCTCGCATCCCCAGCTCTGGAGAAGGCTCTGGAGTTCTCTGACTAGAGCCAGGACAGTATTACTACACTGGGGTCTTCCAAGTGGCATGAGTCCCTGAAGTTGTCATCTGGGGTCTGACCTCCTCACCTTCTGTCTCCAGGCAAGAAGAAGTCCCCATCATCGCCATCTCTGGGTAGCCTGCAGCAGCGTGAAGGGGCCAAGGCAGAAGTTGGAGACCAAGTCCTTGTGGCTGGCCAGAAGCAGGGGATAGTGCGCTTTTACGGAAAGACAGACTTTGCTCCTGGTGAGGATGGGGACTCTGGGCTGGTGGGCAGACAGGGCCTTGAGGCAGCCTGACACCCTCTTGCTGCAGGTTACTGGTATGGCATTGAGCTGGACCAGCCCACAGGCAAGCATGATGGCTCTGTCTTTGGTGTCCGATACTTCACCTGCCCCCCACGGCATGGGGTCTTTGCACCGGCATCCCGCATTCAAAGGTAAGCCCAAACTCTGACCCCCAAGCCAGGGGGCCACTCACAGCCCCAGTTTACCATCACTCTCCTTCTTTTGATTCAGCAAGACAGTGTGGTTACATTGCCCTACCCTAGCTATCTCCTTTAGACCCTCTAGGGCTCAGCACCCAGCCAGACCTGGCCTCTTGTGGCTGACATTTCCCATTCCTATGTCTCCTCAGGATTGGTGGATCCACTGATCCCCCTGGGGACAATGTTGGAGCCAAAAAAGTGCATCAAGTGACAAGTGAGTTGGAGGCTGGGATGTGGGGAGGAGTATAGGTCTGAGTATACGGGGAGAGATCATGAGTTCTCAGGTATATGTTGGTGACAGTCTCTGATACTTAGCTGGGGACACAAGATCTAAGAAAATGATGAGGCAGGGTCCCAAAGAGGACAGGTGCTGTATGACATGGGAAAGTTAACAAGACTGTGAGAGCTGGGGGCGTAGCCCAGTGTGAGAGCATTTGCCTAGCATATGTGCGACCCTGGATTCCATTTCCAGCACCACAGCAACAAAACAAAACAAAATGAAAACAAACAGGTTCTGGGCAGGCACTGGGATCTGAGGACAGGCAGGTATTGAGGGGCACATGGTGGATAATATTGACAAGATGTCTAGATGGGAATCAGGAATGTGGGATCTGGGGAGCATGGATAGATACTAATGACAAGGAGGCTGAGTGAGTATTAAGGAGATAAGTGGGTCTGCTATCCCCTTACCTGCTATCCTGTCCTCCTCTCCAGTGACACAACCTAAACGCACCTTCACGACAGTCCGGACCCCAAAGGACATTGCATCAGAGAACTCTATCTCCAGGTGTGTGACCAACTGCTTTCCCCTTCCCCTGAAGAATGTTCAGGGAGCAGCATTCACAGAGCTGTTGGACACAGGGGTCTGGAGCTCAAGTAGGGGCTGGAAATAGAAGCTAGGAAAAGTTGTGACAGTAAGCACATCTGGAAGCAATCTCTAGGGTGAAGGACCCAACACTGACTTCTAGTGACTTCAACTTTCAGGAAACAGGTAAAGGAAGCAGAACATCTCTATTCTTTAAAGCCTAAGAGAGTAGTCAGAGGCAGAATCCCAAACATGGAGGTACAGTTGAGAGGAGGGTGACAGAGCCAGATGTCCCTGCATACTCATCACTGAGTATCTGGTTCTCATTTTAGGTTGCTCTTCTGCTGCTGGTTTCCCTGGATGCTGAGGGCAGAAATGCAGTCTTAAACGTTCTGGATACAAGACAGACACACAAGAGTCCCCTCCAGTATCTCCTGGCACAGGAGCTCCCAGTCACCCAAGATAGAGTTGCCCAATAACACTTCCAGAATAGAGACTCCCCATTAGCCAGCCCTCGATCACTGAGGTCCCATTATTAACAGATTCCCCATGATAACCCTCCTCCCCCAAATACAGACCTCATGTCACCCAGAAAAAAATTCCCTGAGTAGCACCTTCAGGTTAGTCCCTGTCCCCAGCCCCTCAGAGCAAACCCCTAATTAACAGATTTCCTCATCACCTCAAATGATGATGATCCTCTCCACACAGTGCTCTACAACAGGACATTCTTGAGTCACTTGATCAGTGGAGATCAGAACCCTACCATTAACAAAGACCCCTTTCCCCCATTCCCCTTGAAATAAACACAGATAACAGCTCCAGAATAGCAGACCATGTCACTATCTCTGTTTAACTTCAGTGCTCTCAAGATGTTGTGACCTCATGGTCACCCCAAAGCCCTTGCACTCTAGACCCCCATCAGAGACTCCCTCCATTAACAAAGACCTTGTTCTTATCCCTCAAGAAGAGACCCATTTTAATTAGTCTACTGTCACCCCTAATTTACAGACACCAAAATAGTCCTGGACGTGCTAATTACAGGACCCCCAACTCCTCTTACCCTCTGCACCCTCAAGAAACCCCCAGTGCCTTGTATGAAACTCACCCCATACGGCCCACAGACCCTGTGCTGGCCAGACCCGCAAAAAATTGTCTATTTTTTAAAGTAATGGCTCCCCTTTCAGGGGACCTCAAATTTGGACACCCCATTCTGGGAATCCCATGCCCCAGAGTATATATATCCCCAACTCCCCTGTGCCCGCAAGTCCTATAGCCCCCATAAGACCCCAAAATTTGAACTCCCAGGACCCCCAAATCATGGAATTCCCAAATCCCCAGGGAATCCCAAATTTAAAAATCCTTAATCCCCAACTCCAGGAAATGCCAATCATGAGGTCTCTGTGCTTGGGATAGATAGAGAAGACTGAATCAGGATATATATTCCAGGCACCCAGAGAACCTCAGGCCCTTTTCACAGGCTCCCAGAGATCCCAAGCAGGAATTTCCATTCCTGGAAATTAGAGGATTTCAGTGCCGACTTCACGGACCTCAACAAACCCAAATCCTAAGAGTCCCCGCCCCAAGGGAACCCTAAATCTTAAAGCTTCCATCTTTAATACATGGAGGGTCTCCGAGGCCCTGAGGGGACCCCAAGTCTTGGAACCCCCATTTCAATCTACCTTCTGGTCACAGGTCTAAGACACTAAATCTGAGTTACTTACTGGCCCCTTACAGCACTTGGGCCAGATCAACAGCCTGAGGGAGAACCTGAAGGCCCCGTGGGTCCAGGGCGGACCTAGGGCCCCGACCACCAAGGACAGCTCACGACTGCCCCTTCACTGCATGTCCCCAAATTCCGCATGATCCTGTTCTCTTCAATAAAGACGTATGGCCTCTTTGTGTCAAGTCATTGTTCGGGGACTATGGGGGGACCCTGCGTCTATAGCCCTGCTGGGGTAGGATGAAAAGGAAGACCTTTTTTCAATCTCGCCTCCTCGCGTCGTGGGCATCAGATGGCCTAGTTTGCTGGAAGAACATCTAACAGCACCTTCTCTCGCTGCCGCCCCCGAGGGCCTACGCCTGAGCGTGGGCAGGTTCGGTTCTGGTGTCCCGATTGGTCTGTGCCAGATAAGGCCCGCCTCCACTAAATCCCCAATGGCTCAGAGGCCGGGGATTTCCCCCTATCCTGGATCGAAACTAAGGGGCCGGGCAAATACTGAATGAGAGCGCCTATTGGCTGGAAGGCGGACCATTACAACCTCCGAGAGTTTCCATTGGCTTGAAGACTCTTTCGTCAAACAAGTGAGGGCGGAAGTGGATTGGAAGGGGGTTGGGGGGTGTTGAAATCTGGAAATTGGAGGGGACATCGGTGGACGGTCAGTTTTGGGGGTGACTGGGGCAGAGAGGAGTGTTCAAGGGGGCTGGGAGTAGGGATCCTGGGAAGCTCAGTGGGAGACCGACGGGGCTCAACGTGGAACCCTAAAGGATTCAGAATCGGGGTCTGAGGGATTCGGGGAGCTAAGGTTTGAGACAGTTCAGATTCAGGTCCGTCTGAAGGGGTCCAAAGTAAGAGCTTCAGAGAAGGCTGGACGTGGACATGTCTGAGAAGAAGCTGCAGACTAGGGGCACACGGATGCTCAGAATGGGACATCTGAAAGAGCTGAGGCCAGAGGGGGGTTGGTGAGGCTCTGCATGTTGGAGAGCCGCGCTCACGGTTGCAGGCCTGTGGGGTATTCAGTGGGGCTTTGGGGTGCAGTCCTGAGAGCTTTTAGAAAACCTGTGTGGTGTCAGGGCGTGTTCTCTGTGAGCCTTGAGAGGGCAACCGCGTAATTTGATGGGCACGCAGTGGACAGAGTCTTGGAGAAGTGTGCTGGGTGCTCGTTGTGTTTGAATAGGGCCCCTAGGGGCGTCATTGCGTAGCTTTGAGGCTGAGTTTCCCAGGAGGGCTGAGATGAGGCCTTGGCCCTTGATCAGGTGGAAGGATGGATCATGGCCAGAGGGTGGGAGCCTTAGTGACTTTGATATGTCCTCCTCTCCCTACAGGACTGGGTGCAAGGAGTTGCTGTCAATGGAGGAGGAGGATGTCAGGGTCCCAGCCCTGGAACCATTCAGGGTGGACCAGGTTGTCAGGATTGGGAACGCAGAGGGTGAAGGATGGGGGCGAGAGAGTGGGAGGTGGGGTGGGATGAGCAGGGTGACTCCTGGGCCCGTGGGTTGGAACTGGCCCCTCCCTCCAAATTCATTTTTACCCTCAGAGTCCATCCCCACTCTCAAACCCACCCTGGAATGGGCATGGGTCTCTTGCCTTCAGACCCTGTCCCATCTGAGGACAATCTTAGCCTCTCCCCAGAGGGAGGGCTTGCCCAGTGATGGTAGATTCCCTTTGTGTGTCAAAGGCCCACATCTTCAGAGGTGTCTCTCCATTGCAGGCACCACCTGTAATCTACTATGTCCCTGACTTCATCTCCAAAGAAGAAGAGGAATATTTGCTTCGACAGGTGAACCCAGTACCTTCTAGCCTGCATTCCATGCTTCCCATGTCTCTCTCCAATCCCCAGCCTCTGTATGAGACCCCTCAAAGCTGCAAGTGAAGACCTGTCAGAGAAGAAGTGTGACATGCATAGCACCCATCCTCCATTCTCCTTGGTCCTCTGTCAAGAACTGCTAGGGCCTGTCAGAAAGAGCTTTTTCTAAGGGGCCTAGGGAAACCAAACTGATTCCCAAGAAGGAGGTGATTATTATGAAACTCAGACTCCCTGTACTGAGGTAGCCTAGTCTAGCCTCTAAAGCAAGGGTGTTACTACATCAGATTCCTTGTGCAGAAATAGCCCACTACAACCCAGAGTCTTGGGAATGAAGAAGTTACAAAACACATACTCCTTATACTGATAGCCCCACCGCCAGCAAATGCTCTACCAAGGACCCAATTCTACTATCTTTTCTTTTTCTTTCAAAACTGCTTGTTTATTGAACCCCGAGACCACCCAGCTATATCCTCCATCTTTTTTCTTTTTTCTTTTTTCATTTTAACTGTGAATAGGATCTCACTAAATTTGTCCAAGCTGGCCTCAAACTTGCATTCTTCCTGCTCGGCCTCTGGAGTAGCTGGGATTTCAGGCATGCATCATCATGTCTTGCTCCAATCATGCTATCGTTTATCTATCTTCTACCTATCTATCTATCTGTCTGTCTGTCTATCTATCTATTTTGTAAGACAGGTCTCATTAAATTGCTTAAGCAGAGCTCAAACTCCCGGTACTCCTGCCTCAGCCTCCCAGAGTATTGGGATTACAGGCAGGTGCCATCACACCTGGCAAAAATCCTGTCTTAAAGAAAGTTATAAATATAGACTGAGAAACAAGATTAACAAATGGTAAATGGTCCAGTCCATATTCTATTCTTAAGGTTTAGAGAAGGAAGAATTTACAAAACTCAAGAGTTCCTGCACTGGCATATCCTGTTATAGCCCCAGAGTCTTAGTTATAAAGCACAAATGTTCTCTCTGCTGTGGTAACTCACTTGAGCTTTAGTCCCAGGAACAAGTTGGCTGCAGAACATAGGCTCTTGGGCTGAGATAGCCTGTACCAGACCTGAGATTTTTGGACTGAAATTTTTTTTTCTTTTTGAGACAGGGTCTCACTGGGTAATAATTCAGACTGGTCTTAAACTCATTATGTGGCCCAGGCGAGCCTCAAACTCATGGTGATCCTCCTGCCTTAGCCTCCTAAGTGCTGGGCTAATGGGCATGTGCCACCACACCTGTCTTGGATTGAAAATTTTACATATTTTAGAATCCCTAGATTCATATATCCCAGGCCAGTCCCAAAACCACACTAAGGATGAGATTATCAACTGTAGTATAGATTTCTTAGACTGAGATAGTCTATTCTAGATACTTTGGATCTCGGCAGTGGAGGATTTTAAAAATATTTTCCTTGCTGTACTGAGAGTCACCTTAGCACACTGTCTCCCCTGGGCAGTAGGAACAAGAAGGTTCTAGACCTCAGGCTGTTCCCAGATAGCCCAAGAATCAGGAAATTAGAATACAGAATATTTTCTGGACTGAAAGAGGCTAGGCTGGTCCCAGAGCTCTGAGTAGATTCAGACCATGATTGTGCAGCCCACATTCCTTTTCTCAACCCTGGTGGACACCATGTAGGCTTTGGGATCAAAGACCTCCCAAGGAAAAAAATCCTATGAACATACTACCTCAGAGAATGAACCCAACTCAGACAACTCATTTCTATCCCAGGCAGAGCCCCTCTGTGTTGGTCTAGGTAGGAGAATCACAGAGGGATGGTCCTAAAAAAGGAGCAATCCCTTCACCTCTTAGGTTTACAATGCCCCAAAGCCAAAGTGGACTCAGCTATCTGGGAGGAAGTTACAGAACTGGGGTAAGTGTCCCTGGCTGGGGCATGGGTGATTCTGGGATGTGAACTGGGCAGAGAGTTCATGCCCAGTAATCTTAAGACATGGAAGGAGGGATCCCTGAGGGTTCCAGGAGTCCCAAGAGCCAAGTGTATTCTGAAGGTCAGTAGAGATCCTCAGAAATTAGAGATTTCCTGGTGAGTTGGGAGTTATCTCTCAGGGTCCAGTAGTCTGGAAAAGTCAGAACCTTTGAAGGGTCCACTGGTGATTTCCAAAGAATCAGGGTATCACTCGGGGTCAGGGTGCTTCTAACCACTGGGATATCCCTCATGAGGGCTCCAGGGCTCCTTGGTGGGGTATCCTCAGGACCCCATTGCACTCTCCAGGTGGGCTCCCCCATCCCCGTGGGATGGTCCTTGAGCGGCTGCCCCCATGGCTCCAGCGCTACGTGGATAAGGTGTCTGACCTCAGCCTTTTTGGGGGTCTCCCAGCTAACCATGTCCTCGTGAACCAGTATCTGCCTGGGGAGGGCATCATGGTAACCACATACCTCACCCCAGCTCTTACAGTAACCAGCTCCTCCCAGACCTTTGAACTATCAGGGGACAGGGCATCATGCATACCTACCTCACACTCATGGAGCTACCACTAACCCCATTCAGCATTCATCTCCCTGTCCCAGCTTGGGAGCCCCACTTTGACCCAGAGGGTGGGGAGGTACCCTCCTGCCCTGCCCAGCCCTGGTGCCCACTCTCCAGCCCCATGAGGACGGACCACTCTACTACCCGACTGTCAGCACCATCAGCCTGGGCTCCCATACTGTGCTGGATCTCTACAAGCCACGACAGCCAGAGGATGATGATGTTACAGAACAGGTGGGCCCCGACACATTGCCCCAGGCCCTTGGGGCATTCCAACATCCAACATCTTCCGGATGACCTGATCCCACCTGCCTTTGAGGTATTCCTGACATCTAGATACTTTCCTTTTATGGGGTACACCTACTTCCTCCTGGACACCCAACTCATCTGCTTGTAGGACACTCAGTTCAATTGCCATGATATCCATAGATACTCCAGTATTCCTACCTGCTGAGTGGGTGACCCTGGCACCCTACAGGTCCCCTGGGTCCACACCTTAGTGTCCCAACAGCCCAAGGTCCACATACCCATTTAGGGCTCCCCAATATACCAACAGATATCTTGCTATCCAACATCATTTACTCATGGGTGCCTTGGGATCCTCCCACGTGTCCTGACTCTGCCCACCACACCAACACTGATATCTTGCCACTCCAGTAATGTGATCTGCAGTGTGGGACACCCCCAGCTTCTCCTTGCTCCTTGCACATGACTTCGTGTAGGAACTGTCTATGCCATGCATTTCTGACACCCCAATGTTCACAGACCTTTGCTCCTCAGGATGTCCCTTTAGCCCTGTGTGGCACTAGATACTCTGACAGGCCTCCTTCTGCAAGTGTCCTCTAGTGTCCTTAGATATCGCACTCCGTCTGGTCTCTTCCTCATTGTCCTCACCTGGTCCTACCCTCAGCCATATTTCACCATCCAGTTCTGCCCAGGTGTTCTGGGACAGCTGATCTCTGTCTCAGCTGCCACACCCTGCTGACCCTTCGACATCCCCATTTGTGGCCTTGTTCCTGCCCTCCCTAGAGGGACTGCTGACCCTTGGCCCTTTCTTCCCTGCGCAGTAGTCCTGGTCTGGAAATCCAGATTTTTCATTCCTCAGCCACCAATGTCTCTATCCCCGGGAGCATGCCTTCTTCTCGGCCTTTGCCCTGACCTTGTCCTCTGGTCCCCGGAAGCCTAGTGACTTTTCACCCTCCCCACCCTCTGGATACCCATTGACCATCAACCTGCCCCACAGCCCCGGCCACCGCCCAGGCCCACCGCTTCGCTGCTGCTGGAGCCCTGCAGCCTGCTGGTGCTCCGCGGCACCGCCTACACGCGCCTCCTGCATGGAATCTCAGCCGCCCATGTAGACACACTGGACGCCTCCTCGCTGCCGGCGAACGCAGCTGCCTGCCAGTCTGCACTGCCGGGAGCCCTCCTGGCGCGCAGCACCCGAGTCTCACTGACCATCCGCCGCGTGCCCCGCGTGCTGCGTGCCAGCCTCCTGCTCAGCAAGTGACCGGCAGGCTTCAGGGCCTGCTGGGATTCCTGGGCTCCTGTTCCCTCTGGGCCGCTGTGACTGTGATCTTGTGACCTTGGAACCTTGGGATAGAGGCAGCTACCCGGGGTTATTTATTTTCCCAGAAACTGTGGGAACCACCCCATTTCAAATAAACAATGCCTTTCCATCACACTTGGTTTTAGATTTTTTGTTTGTTTGTTTGAGACACTGTCCCACTATGTTCATGCTGGTCTTAGATTCATTATCTAGTCCAGATCTATTAGTCAGCCTCCTGAGTGCTGGCATCACAGATGTGTGCCACCCAGCCCTGTTAAATTTTATTTTCTTTCCTTTTATCTTTTCTTTTCTCTTTCTTTTTTTTTTTTTTTTTGCAGCACCAAGGATTGAACTCATACCCTCGCGCCTGTCAGACTAGCACTTAAGTCACTGAGCCAAACTCCCAGTCCTAGTTTTTTTGAGGCAGGGTCGCACTGTGTAGCTCAGGCCAGCCTTGTGCTCGCGTGTAGCCCAAGCCGGCCTCGAACTCACAATGCTCCTCCTACCTCAGCCTCCCAAGTGCTGGGATTAAAGGCATGCGCTACCTTGCCCAGCTCTTTCTTTCTTTCTTTCTTTCTTTCTTTCTTTCTTTCTTTCTTTCTTTCTTTCTTTTTCTTTCTTCTTTTTTGTAAACTGGGAGGACAGATGCTTGGGCTCCTGGGCTAAGTGCTTGGGACCTTAAGTGGACAGGAGGTCCCTGGAGGTCAGATGTATGAGTTACTGAGAGGGGCAGAGTCCAGGGCTCTTGGGGTGGGTGGGGCTTTCTGTATGGAACCCTTGGGATGGGTTGGTGATGTTGGAAGTTTCAGCTGCTGGACTGCTAGGAAGGAGTTAAGTGACTGCTGTCTCCTCAGCAGGGCATCATGTTACCGGGGTACAGGTTCCTCTAGGAAGGGGTGGAGCCGGCTTTGCCTCTGGGACTCAAGCCTGGGTGAGGTCTGCTGAGGAGGTTTGAGGAATACTATTGACTAGGGAAGGGGCTTTACTGGGTGTTCTTTCTCAACCTTCTGTCTCCAGGCCCCCAGCTATGTCCTTGTCCTCATCTCTGGATCCTACACTCCCCTCAGAGCCCTTCAGTCATCCCCCAGGAGCCCCTAGAGAGCCGGATGTTGACCAACGCACCATCTGCCCTGAACTGGGAGAGGTGACAATCAGGTGGGGACGGGGGCTTTTGAAAGTTGATTCCAAGAGGGTGGGGGGGGAGTGGGGGCCATTTGAGGGCAGGAGGTGCTGTGACTGTGATCACCGGGGATGGGGTTAGGGCAGAGTAGAAAATAAGCCACAGAGGCTCACTCAAGGGCCAGTCCTTATCCTTTACCTCCAGGCCAGAGCAGGTCCAGGACTCCTTGGACCCTTCTGAGTACTCCCAGGGTGGACCGAGAGGCACTGAGCCTGCTGCCAGTGCCCCCAGGACACCAGCACCCTCTTCTCATGAGGAAACAGCTGGAAGCAAGCTCCATGAGGTGAGACCCTTGCACCAGCCCTACCTCCTTTCTGTCCCCCAGAATTTGGCCTCTACCCTGGGGCTGAGAGGATGATTCTGGAAAGGTGTCTCGCATCAGTGTGGGGAGGGACATCTGAAAAATGTTTCTCTGTCAGTCCGTATAAAGTATTTCACTATTTTACCAATTAAGAAAGAAGCATTTAACGACTGGTCCTGGTGCAGCCCCATTGTTCTTGGGGGTACCTAGCCTCAACACACCTCTCTGCCCAGATCCCTAGGCCCCACATAGCCAAATTTCCATGAGGCTTGAAAACCCATAGTCCTTAAATTAGATGTTCCCAGGCCCCAAGTGGGAGGCCCCTGAGCAGGAGCAGCTCTGGTACAGGCCGGAGATGGTTGGACTCTGCTGCAGAAAAGAATCCAGAAGGCCTGCAGAAGAGGTGTGGCAATGGGAGTGGGGGTGGTGCCTTGATTGACCCACTGGCTCTGTTCTGGTCCCCTGTATTCCTCAGCACCCTGTCTCTGGCCACGAAGTGTTGGAGGCTGAGCATGACAGCCTGCAGCTCTGCCTGTTGGGGCTGGGCCTCCGACTGCAGGACATGGAGCAAGGCCTCAGGCCCTGGACACTGGCCCAGAGTGGGATGGCCCAGCTGCAGGTGGGCAATGAGGTGGGAAATGGGTTTACTGCATGATCTAGGTCTCTGCATAGGAAACAGGGGAGTGAGTAACTCCAGGTTGTGGGTCCCTGGTGTCCCTGATGTGTGTGTGTGTGTGTGTGTGTGTGTGTGTGTGTGATGTCCAACCATGTGTCCCAGGCCCTACAGACAGAGCTACGAGGGGCAGCAGAACGTGTGGACGCACTGCTAGCATTTGGTGAGGGGTTGGCACAGCGAAGTGAGCCCAGGGCCTGGGCATCTCTGGAGCAGATCCTGAGGGCCCTCAGAGCCCACCGACATACCATCTTCCGACGACTCTGGCAGCTGCAGGCCCAGTTGGTCAGCTATAGCCTGGTATGGCCCGCCCTGGTGGTCCCCAGCCCAGACACCAGTCCCCCAACTTCTATGACCTCTGCCTTCTGACCCAGGTGTTCGAGAAGGCCAGCACATTGGACCAGGACTTGGAAGTTGAAGGGGACTCAGATGGGCCAGGACTTAGTGGAGTCTGGGGGTCCTGGGCACCCAGTAACCTCCCCACTCCTGCAGAGCTGGAGTGGGACCCAGCAGCAGATGTTGGGGACCTTGGGCCCTTGGGGCAAAAGACAGCCCGGGCTCCAGGGACTCCCTGTGAACTGTGTGGCCAGAGGGGCCCACAGGGCAGGGGACAAAGCCTTGAGGTAAGAGCAGTTCCTTTTGAGCATCTTCCATTCAGTCAGGCAACCGCAGGGCACTTCTATCTACTTTCTAGAAGGGTCTTTGTTATTCAAGGTCTTGGTAGCTCTGTCTCTCCTTCTATCTGTCTCAGTGAGTCTAAGATTTCTCCACTCCTATCATCTGTCTCTGTCTCTGTAGATTCCTGTATCATACTCTTCCCACTCTCTCCATTTGTTTCTATCTGCATCTTCAGCCTCATTTCCTCTCATTCTGCCCCTTACCTTCTTGGCTACAGTCACACTCCAAGCCCTTTGGCAAACACACAAATGGCACTGCCATCTTGGGGCCCCCAAGTACACGGCCGGCTCACTTTACCTTAGTCCAGTTTCTCCTCACGGGTCACTTCAGAGAGGCCTGCCCTGGTCCCCAACTAGCACTCCTTATCTTCCTGCTAGATTTCCTGATTGACTTACCACAGCTTGACAGGACACATTTATTAATTTTTACCTCTCTGGCCAGAACATAAACTCTACAGAGGCCAGGATTTTGCCTGTTTCCCACCCCACTGTGTCCTCAGACCTAGAACTGTGCTTGGCATGTAATAGATACTCATTAAATATTTGTTGAGCAAGTGAATAAATAATATCTGTCCCCTTTTGGTTTCTTTGGCTCTGTCTCCTCTGAGATCTCTGTTCCCTAAGAATGCCACTTCTATGACACTCCCCTATGTGGCCTTTCTGCAACCATGTTACTCTTTGTCACTGGTTCCCCAAGAACTGAATACCTCCCTCTCCCCACAGGACAAGCTTGTGCCAGGGCTCAGCTGCTGGGAACACTTAGGAGGTCACCGAAGACGCCCTCTGCTCCGGAAACCTCAGGTGAGCTGGTCCTCAGCCAGGTGTAGCACTTGGGGTCCTTGATGGCAAGTGATAGAAACCCAAACTAAAAGACAAACACACAAGCAAAGTGAATCCTCTTGCCTGTAACTGAAGGTCCCAACCTGGTTGAATTCAGGATCTCAAATGCTATCAGTACCCATTCCTCCTTTCTCTTGGGCCCTTCTTCCTCTAGGTGGTTTCCTTATCAACACTCACTTCCTATTGGTTTGCCCACCCCAGGGGGAAGGAGTGCCCTTGACAGCAGCCAAGGTCCCAGCGCTGAATCCACCTCCCTGGCTTGGGCCATGGGTGCATGCTAAACTGGTCAGAGCTCTCTGATTGGCCACATCTGGGTTCCATGCCCCCTTATGAACATAGGGGAATTGAATCAACTTTGCATTAGTCTGTAGGTCTAAGAGTAGGGAGGCATGACTGCTATCCCCTCCCAATTTACACCAATGTTATCAAGAAAAGGGGGATCAGGTTGCACAGAGTTGTAACACATTTGGAGACCTCCTAAATCCATGTGGGGCACTGGGGATAGCAGAAATGCCAGGAAAGGAGAGATAAGACTAATCTTACAAGTAGTAAAGTCCATACTTCCATCTATTCTGCTGTGAGCTGCCATTTCCCCTCAGGACAAGAAAAGGCAAGCATCTCCCAGTCTCCGGGACATGATGCTGCAGGTTGCCGATGGGTGAGCTGTTTGGAGTGTGGGTCTGAGGGTGTGGGGAAAGGGCTCATGGTGGCAGTCCACTTGCATGTTTGACAGTGCATTTCCCTTCTCAGGGACCCTGCTCCTGCATCCAGGAGGCCTGGGACCTTCCTCCTTGTCCTCCTCCTCCTCTTCTTTCTCCTGGTGGGTACCACATTGTTCCTGCCCATGTCTGGGGGCCCCTGCTGTTCTCATGCCAGACTGACCAGGACACCCTACCTGGTGCTCAGCTATGTCAATGGTCTCCCCCCAATCTGAGTACCCAGCCCAGACATGAGTAATAAATGGTCACTGTCAAAGTATGTGTGAGAATGTTGGGTGCTTGAGTCCCCAGGACCCGGAATACAGGCCCCATGTGTTTGGACATCCTCCTCTATATTCCCCTCACTTTGAGCACAGAGCGTAAAACTGAATGAGCTTCTCTTGGGCTGGGGTCCCCCAGACTCTGACACAGATTCAAACTGAGGAGCTGATTTGGGAGGTGCTATTAGGGGGAGTGGCAGTAGGGTGAATTGGAGAAAGGAGAAAGTCACTATCGGATGAGTTAATGGACTGGTTGCTGCTCTGGGTACCTGGGGTAACATCTGACTGGGGACCTCTGGGAAACTGTGTGGAACGCACTGGAAGTCATTCTGTCTAGGGGGTGAAGAAGTTGTGGCGTTTACATATCAGCTCCTATCTCACTGATGAGGAGTCTTCCTGGACATTTGGACTCACCAGCATTTCTGGCCTGTCCTTCTGTAAAGACCTCGCTCAAAACAGCAGGCTGGATGCAGGTGTGAGAAGGAGCAGGTGACATCGGTGAACTGCCAATAGCACCTGCTACACACCCTGACTTGTGTCCCACACAGGACATCTGATCAAACATTCTACGATGGTGTGTGGGGGGGATGCTGTCCAGGGGGTCATCACTAGCCCAGGACTGTGAGACTCCTCTTCCTGGGGCCTTGACAACATTGGGATGAATTGTCAATGTTCGATCCTGGAGTCCAGGCTCCTCAAAGTTTAAAGCATGGGGAAAAAATGTGGGAACAGAATCAGAGTGGAGACCAGAGGCAGGAGTCATGTTCTGATCTCCCAGATGTACAGTTCACACTGATGTCTGCTCCTTGAATTCTCATAGCTGTCCAAGATGTGGTCCCACTGAGTTAGGCTCCAAGAGAGAAAGTCATGAGCTGAGGTCACACACAGAGCAAGTTACTGATACCCAACCTTCACTGACTATAAACAGAGATGGGAGTTTATTTTTGTGGGTAATTGAGAAGCTCGGGATAATAGGTACAGCTAGATCAAGGACTCAAATGATGTCTCCAACTCTCAGGCCTTTTTTTTTTTTTTTTTGAGATAGGCATCGCTCAAGCTGGCCTTGCACTCACTATGTAGCCCAGGCTGACCTCAAACTCACAGCAATCTTCCCACCTCAGCCTCCCAAGTAGCAGGATAACAGGAAAGAGCCACCATGCTGACTCTCAGTTCTTTTATTTTGGCTTTGTCCTTATCCTGGTGATGGGCAGAGTACCCCTGGAAACCTCCAGGCAGAGGCTTGTAGTGTGGCTCAGTGGTAAGTGAACTTTCCTAGTATGCATAAGGCCATGGGTTTGAACTTGAGCACTAAAAACAAGAAAACCAAAAAGCCCTAAGTCTCTCCTCTGGCATGGCCACAAGGCTCTTCCTCACTGGGGTCAGCCCCACCTGAACCATGTAGACTGCAAGTGGGTGTGGGATGAGCCTCCAAAGAAAATCAGAGTTGGTACTCAAAGCAGGGGAAGGGATATTGAGGGCATGGGGAGAAGTAGCAGATATGGGAGAGGGTCCAGATTTAGGGAAAAGTCAGATCTGTTTTGTTTTAAATGCCAGGCCACATCTCTGTCCCCAAAGCATGACCAGAAAATAGGGTTAGCCCTATAGACCCAGTAAGGAAGCAGATTTGTCATTCATTCATTCAACAATTTAACAGATACTGACTGCTATGAACCAGGCTCTGGTCAAGGAGGAGAGATAGGACAGTGAACAAGACAAATCAAAATCTCTGTCCTTGTAGAGCTGCATTCTACTGAGGGAGACTGACAATAAATAAAGCAAGTAAACTATACACCAGCATAGTAGGTTAAGTGGTGGTAAGTGGTTTGGAGAAAAACATAGGCCAAGGAATGGGGCACAATTCATCTTTATTTCATTTATGTATTTTAGGGAGTACAATTTAGTGCAGTTGAAGAAGGCATCAAAGTGACAATTCTGTCATTATAATTATGTTTTTATAGCAAACTGTAGCAAAGAACCATGCTGCATGGATGCCCAGTGCAGTGGTGTCCTATAAATATATGAGAGCCACTAATGCAATTTAAAATGTTTGAGTAGTCAGACTAAAACAGTAGAAATAGGTGAACCTAATTTTAATAACAGATTTTATTTTACCTAGTATGTTTAAAATATCACTTTAATATATAGTAAATATAAAAATGAGACATTTTACAATCCCTTTTTCTTACTAAGTCTTTGAAATCTGGTATATATTTCCTGCTTAATAATGCCTTAGTTTGGGCACTAAATTTTCAGCAGATAAAATATGTTACTCTACCCAAACAATAAAGTTGCATGACAGAAAAAATATTTTACACTACTTCAGTTTTTAAAATTTAAATTATTTTAAATATTTAAGATTAAACTCAGTAGCTGGGCATGGTGGCGCACACCTTTAATTCCAGCACTTGGAGGCTGAGGCAGGAGGATCTTTGTGAGTTTGAGACCAGCCTGGGCTACAAAGTGAGCCTGAGGCCAGCTTGAACTGCATAGTGAGACCCTGTCTCAAAAATTAGGGCTGGAGATTTAGCTCAGTGGTGTAAGCACCTGCCTGGCAGGCGTTAGGTTGTGAGCTTGATCCCTGGTACCAAAAAAAAAAAAAAAAAAAAGATTACATTCTGTGTGGTGGTGCACGATTGTGATCTCAGTACTCAGGAGGCAGAGGCAGGAGGATTGCTGCAAGTTCAGGGCCTGCCTGGGCTACATAGTGAGGTCAAGCCCTTTTAAATTCCCCCCACCTCACCCCCCAGCAGTGGGGATTGAACTCACAACCTTGTGCCTGCCAGACAGGTGCTTAAGCCACTGAGCCAAACTCCCAGCCGTAGTTTTTTGAGGCAGGGTCGCACTATATAGCTCAGGCCAGCCTTGCACCCCTGTTGTAGCCCAAGCCGGCCTCTAACTCACAATGCTCCTCCTACCTCAGCCTCCTGAGTGCTTGGATTAAAGGCGTGCGCCACCATGCCCAGCTCCTTTAAAAATTTTTTAAACTTTTGAGACAGTGTTTCGCTATGCCACTAAATTACCCAGGCTGGGTTTGAATTTATAGTCCTCTTGCCTCAGCCTCCCAGAGTGCTGGGATAATAGCAGTACACCACCATATCCAGCTAGTAAACTGTTATTCTTCATTCTGGAGATCAGAATCCATGAAGGAGAACAGATGTTATTCAAAAGCCAAAAGAGCAATTTTATTTTATTAATTACAAAATCTGTGGAGAAGCAGCCATGCACAGGAGTTTTATAAAATCTCAGAAAATAACAACTTCACACTTACAACACACTGTACCATGGTGCTGATCTCTGGTGCCCTGACTAGTAAGACATTGACATCCCTGATGGGAAAACCTGAAATCTGAAATGCTCTAAAATTTGAAATGTTCTGAGCACTGATATGATGCCACCATTGGAAAATTCCATACTATAAAACTTTGTTTCATGGATAGTTTAAAAAAATTTTTTTTTGCAGTACCAGGGTTCAAACTCACAACCTTGTGCCTACCAGGTAGGCACTTAAGTCACTGACCCAAACTCTCAGCCCATTTTTTTCAAGGCAGAGTCACACTATGTAGTTCAAGCTGGCCTTGCTCACGTTGTAGCCCAAGTTGGCCTCAAACTCACAATGCTCCACCTATCTTAGTCACCCAAGTGCTGGGATTAAAGGCATGTACCACCATGCCCAGCCTGAAGTTTTAAATTTATTAATTTTTGAGACAGCATGTCGCTGGAGCTGGCCTAGGACTCCTGAGTTAAGTGACCTTACTGCCTCAGCCTTGAGAGTAGCTAGGACTACTATAGATGAATGCCACCACGCCTGGCTCAAAATTGTTAAAAATATTGTATCGAGATAGGCAGAGATAGAGAAAGAAAAGAGCAAGAAGCCAGGCATGGTGGCACACACCTGTAATCCCAGCACTCCGGAGGCTGAGGCAGGAGAATCATTGGGAGTTCAAGACCAGCCTGGGCTACAAAGTGAGTTCAAGGACAGCCTGAACTGCATAATGAGACCCTGTCTCCAAATGACAAAAAAAAAAAAAAAAAAAAAAAAAAAAAAAAAAAAAAAAAAAAAAAAAAAAAAAAAAAAAAAAAAAAAAAAAAAAAGCCTTCATGCTATGTATATGTGAAGCATAAATGAATTTCATGTTTAGACTGGTGTCCCACTCCCACTGTATCTCATTACACATACACAAATATTCCAAAATCCAAAACATTTCCAAAACCCAAAACATTCAGGTTTCAAGTATTTCAAGTAAGGAACATTCAACTTATACAACCACTGACTTTTTTTGTTTTTTCAGTAGTGGGACTGAACCCAGGACCACTGCACTGATCTACATCTGTAGTAGTCCCTGCCTTTTGTTTTGAGACAGGGTCTCCCTAAGTGGCTCAGTTGCCCAGGTTGAGCTTGAATTTGTGATTCTCCTGCCTCAGCCTCCCAGAGTTTCTGGGATTACAGGTTTGTGCCAACATATGTGACTTCTTCATTTTTGTAACACGCTTTGTTTTAAATTATAACTTTTAAGATTACTATAGCAAATTCTCACAGATACCAGATTCACCAATTGTTAACACTTTACCATTCACACTCTCATTAGTAATTTATATGTGTGCAATATTTATATATTTATATATGTGCAATATTTACATATTATCCCTTTGAGAGTAGAGTTTAGATCCAGTGTCTTTCCTCCTAAATACTTCAGTGCATTTGTCTTAAAATCAGGCAGGCTGGGTAAGTAGCTCAGACACAGTGCGCACAAGTGTGAGTCCCTGATTTTGATTTCCAGCATCACAAGCAGAACAACCCAAACAAAGGCATTCTCTTCTACGATCAGGATAGAGTTATAAAAATCAAGAAATATGCAGGGCATGGTGGTACATGCCTGTCATCCCAACACTCGGGAGGCTGAGTCAGGAGGATCATCTTGAGTTGGTGGCCAGCTATATAGTGAGTTCAAGGCCAGCCTGAATTATATAGTGAGACCCTTGTGGGGAACCACCTGGAGGACTCTCCTTGAAAGAAGAGCAATGATCTCCATTTTGCATAAACTTGGCCCTATTTTCATGTATCGATATGTACAGAGCTGGCTAGACCATTTCTTTTCCCTTCAATTGACTTAAGCAGTGTAAACTGGGCTGGCTAAGGAGCTGAAGTATAATCTTTGAAGCAAGGCCACAGTCAGGGACCCAAGTGGCATGGAGATCCATGTGCCATGCTGCTGGCTGGGATGGAGCCTTGAGATAAGAGGCTATGACTTCCCAGGGCAAAAAAGATTGTACATCAGAGTTAAAGCATCAACTCCGAAGTATTACACACCACCTCAGTTGTGTTACACAGATTACTCTATCTGCATTTCTTGTCCTCTGCATATTGCAGAGATGACCTCAGGCCTCCTACCTAGCCCAGCTCACAGCTCTTACATATTTCCTGCCATTCTCACTGTCACTCATCCCTGAGCTACTCCCCTTACAGAGAATTAATAAAACCCAGGTTGGGCCCTGGGTCGTGGCCTTTGTTCTGGTGAACCACCATCTTGGCTGGACTTAGGACTGTTAGGCTTTTTGATGCAGTTGAGAGACAAAAACAGAGATAAGAAAAAGCTTTGATTGCTCAGGAGGGTTGCTGGAGACTGCAAGGACCCTCAAACAGGAAGCTGGGGAATGGCTTGTATGGAGTTAGGTTGGGGTAGAGACTGGATTGTGGTGTCTGGAGAGGATTGGAGGATCTTTGGTGCACAGTTTAGGGACCAGCACCATGTTGTGCAGGTGCCACATTAAGTCTGGCAGTTCCATGCCAGCAGAACCCATCAAGAACCCTCTTGGCTCCATAACTATATATAGCTATAGCTATATAGTTAAATAGCTATATAAATGTCTTCGTGTCTTTATTCTTGCCTTAGGGTGCACTAGAAGTAGTAGATTGGAATTAACTTGCTAGACCTCCAATAATTTCTCCATGGGATTACAAATATAAATTTTCTGGACCAAGACAAGCTAAAAAAACCAAAAAGCAAAACAAAACAAAACAAATCAAGAAATTTAACAACTCAGTTCAATTCATTTTTTTGTTTGTTTGAGATAGTCTAGGCTGGCCTTGAACTCACTATGTATTCCACGCTGGCCTTGAACTCACAGCAATCCTCCTGCCTCAGCCTCCCAAGTGCTAGGATTACAGGTGTGCACCACCATGCCAGGTGTATTGGATGATCCTGTGTCCCCCCAAGGACTCGTAATTTAGATGGGGCTGAGTCTGGCATTTGTGATTGGTTTGCTGTCTAGCGCTGGGATTGGTGATGTGAGTGCTGCACCCACCCAGGAGTGGAGTCGACATACAGTGTAAGGGTGAAAGGAACGCGGGTCTTCCTCTTGCTCTTCCACTCCCTCTCTCTTGCCAGCGTGCCTTGCTGTTTGGCGGCTGCCATGAATAGCAGCCCCACCACGCCATGCTGCCTTGGAGCCAGCTGAGCATGGACAGAAACTCCCGAGAACTGTAAGAAATAAACCTTTCCTTCCCTAATTTTGGGCGTTGGGTATTCTGTCTCTGCAACGAGTGAAAAGTAACTAAGACACCCGGCAATCAATTCTATTATTAACTCACATTTCATATTTCACATTACTCCCACTCAAATCCTAGGGTTGGGGGTATAACTCTATGGTAGAGTTCTTGCCTAATATGTGCTGAGGCCCTGGATTCATAGCACTGCAAAAACAACAAAGAATATTTACTGCAATTCCTCTATGTCCTTTATAGCAATTTTCTTAGATCGAGATTCTTGGATTTGTTTTTGAGACTATTACAATAAATTCCCATATACTTCATATACTAGATTCACCATTGTTAACATTTTGCCATGCATTCCAGGTTCATCTTTAATTTGCTAGGTACTGCAGGCTGCTCTTGTTCATGCCCTCCTCCTGCCTTGGCCTCAGAGTGCAGGGATTATAGGCATGTAACACACTCGCCTGAGATTCTTTTTTTTTTTTTTTTTTTTAATTTTTAACCTTGAGACAAGGTCTTGCTAAATTGCCTACACTGCACTTGAACTTGCAATTCTCCTGCCTCAGTCTCCCAAGTGCTAGGATCACTGGCAACTCCATACTCACTTAAAATTCTTAATAGGTACAAGGTGCTGAGAATGTTGACCACGGGCCAGAGTGAAGGAAGAGAGCAGCAGATAGTCACAGAGATCAGCCAAGTCCTATGCAGAGTTCCCATGCTTTACTCAGCATGATGCCCATTTCATTGATAGGGACACTGAGGCAGAGAGAGGCACAAAGAGGTTAAATTGCTTGCCCATGATCATGTAATCAACAAATGCTGAGCTGGGATTTCCACCTGGCACTCCAGTTCTGCGGTCCCTACCCCTAACTACTACTGACCCACACACCTTCTCCCCCATTCTCCCTACCTGGAAAACCCCATTCCTCTTTAACACTGGAGTGAATGTCCCCTCCCCTCCTGACATGCTCACTGCCTGCAATACTGCCAGAAGCTCCCATCCTGGAGTTTATTAGGGTGCAAGTCCATGGAGCCAGGAGTGAGGGAACAGTGGGAGATGAAGTTGGGAGACAGTGGGGCTGCATGGGTAGAACCCCATTAGCCACTTTCAGGACTTTGGCTTTAATTTGACGGAGGGAGGACAGGATTAACAGGGCCACCTTGGGGCTGGAGTGCAGGTTAGTTATAAAGAGCTTGCTTCACATGTGTGAGAGCCAAGTTCCATCCCCAGCACCACAAGCAACAATAATGACAACAAAACCAGGGTCACCATGATGAAAAAAAGCAGGCAGAGATGGAGAAGTAGCTAAGGTCAATGGTGAGGACTAACTAGAACCAAAGCTGGAAGAAACACCACATTCAAGTAGTGCCACAGCCTTGGACTCTGGAGCCCTCTTAAGCTCCCCCTGGAACCCTGTGTCTCACTCCTTTCCCCTTTCCAGCCCTTTACCCACACTGCTTAGACGCCTGTTCCTTGGCTCCTAGTTGAAATTTCAAGGGTACTTTACAACTCCTTGGATACCTGGCTCCTTTACTGGGATTAGGGCAGTGACCATGTTTTTCTTCTGTCTGTCCTTCCCTCAGTCCTAGGTCTAGCCTTCTATCCTCCCCCAAACTGTATCTTCAAGAATTTGTTTCCCAAGTGCTTTACTAATGAGGGTGCAAATATAGCTCAGGGTTGCAAAATGTGGTACCCTGGCAATTACCAGGGAAAGTTCATACAGAGATGTGGAAAGGATATGCCTAATAGATTATGGGTCCATCTCCCTGTGCTAACCCCAGGCCCTTATTGACAAAACTCCCAGCTTGTAGCTGAGGCTGAAATTCCTCAGTCAAGTTTGGGGAAGGTGGAGAGTTTGAGATCCCTTACTACTGCCTCTGGGGTCACCAGCTCGACCATTTCATCTCCAGCTTCTTTTCTCTCCAATAAGCAGTCGAGTGGGGTCTCTTTGGATTGAAGTTATGCACAGGGTGGGGTCTTCTCCATTGTTCTGCCCAAGAACAGTGGGGGCTCCAAAGGCAAAAAGACAGCTCCCTACATTCATCATCTCTCAGGGGGCCACTTCTCAGTATGTGTGTCTTTAAAAATCCTCAAATACATAAAATCTTTAAGACCATCAATAGTGAAATAAGCACAGCCCCAATTTTATTCCCTTTGTTCAACAGTCTGGAGGGGGAAGGAGCCCAGGAGTCAGGGCTGCCCCTTAGGATCATGAAATAGGGAGTCTTAGTTGATCAAATGGGATTACAGGCTCCCAATCCCCTCCTCATGGTCCTGCTTTGTCAAAAGGATGGAGGGGAGTTTCCAGTGGGGACTCCAGGGCTCTCATTATTCATCAGGTTTGCTCTTCTCAGAGTTAAACACAGCAAGGAGCAGTCCGTTTGAGGATCCACAGTGGGTGTGCTCTCAGGTTAAGAGAAGGGTCTCAGGCTCTCTTGGGCCATGGTGGAGGTCTGAGCTCCTCACGCCCGTGGGTAAGCAGATCTTAGCATGACACTGTCCAGCCTGCTGGCCTCCCAGGCCACTCTCAGCCCTCCTGGCGAAGGAGGAACGGGGTCTGACCTGTCACCACACACCGGAAAAGTCTCTCGCCGTCCACCACGGGGCTCTGTATCCCCATAATGTGTGGAGGGAGTCTCTCATGATCTCACTTTCCGTCGGAGGAGGTCCCGGTACTCTCAAACTGCCAGGGGGGTCCTCCTGGGTCACCGAGTGAGCTCTTCTGCCTGTCACCGTCCATCGGGTCGGGGCTCCGGTGTCCCCATGCTGTCGTGAGGGTTCCCTGTACTATCACAATCGTCACGCGGGGGTCCTGGGGCCGCCCCGCCTTCGGGCTCCTCGGTAGGGCCCCGCGGACGCACGAAGGCACCCATGGCCGTGGCGTGGCCTGAACGCAGCAGCTGGAGCTGCCGCCGCCCTCGGCGGTACAGATACTCGATGCGCAGAACGTCTGAGCGCGGGAGGCTGGCGTGCTGGCGGAACTCGGCTCGCACGCGTGCTTCGGCGCCCGGCTTCCCGCGCCCGGCGCGCAGTAGCTCGCGGTACAGGCTCAGAATTTGCCGCTGTAGCCGGCTGGGCCGGCTCATGGCTGTAGCAGGGCCGCGGGCAAGCACGCCAAAAGTCCCATAAGCAGCTGCACCAGCGAACCGCTGAAGGAAGCCAAAATGCATCATCCACTTCCGCCCCGCGCCTTTCAAAAGCCCCGCCCCCCGCTATCTAACGTCGCCACTTCCGATTGGCTGTCGCTGAATTTGTATCTAGGAGGGATGGGTGAAATGGGCGGAGTCACTGTGACCCAGTCCACCAGAAATGGAATCTGTGTCCTTGAGCTGTCGCCAGTCCTGAGAGACTCAGGTTACTGGCACCTGCCGCGGGGGTTGGGGGATGGGGAGTGGTTGCCGCTCGGGAATCTTAGGTTTTGAGTTGGAGGAGGCTAGCAAACCTGACCTAACTTCTTGGGAGGAAAAATCTTGGAGTTCGGAACCTAGGTCCCCAAGGAAGAGAGAAGCCTGGCTCTCTTTTTGGGTACTGGGGAGTGAACCTAGGGCCTTCACAGTGAACTAATTTCGTCTTTTTTTTTTTTTTTTTTGAGACAGGGTCTCACAGAGTTGCTCAGTTGCCCAGGCTGGGCGATCCTCATGCCTCAGCCTCCCAGAGTGCTGGCATTACAGGCGTTGGACACTACGCCCAGCTCTTGTTTTTTTTTTTTTTTTTTTTAATACTGAGGATCGAACTCACGACCTTGTGTTTACCAGGCAAGCGCTTGGGCCACTGAGCTAAATCCCCAGCCCCAGCTCTTGTGTTTAAGGAGACAAGATCTTGCTGTGTTGCCCAGTCTGCCCTAGAACTTGCGAGCCTCCTGCTTCAGCTTTCTGAATGCTAGGACTACAGGCACATACCACAGTGCCCTCTACAATCAGTTAAAAATGTGTGGGGAAGCTGGGTGCATTTCCTCCCTCCAGCCTTTGTGGAGTGTCAGCCCTGGAGACATGCAGAGACGGGGTCATAGAGTGAAATGTTGGGTAACAGCCAGTCGGACATACTTCTCTGTGCTAGAGGGAAGACAAGCAGAGTGAGGGTGAGGACACTGATTGAGTACTTTGGGGCACTCAATCTGAAGTTGTGCAGAGAAAATGAGAGCAAGAGAAATGAGGAGGCCTTTAATGTGGAGGGTATGTGAGAGCTTTAGGGGCTGGGGGTGGGGGTGGGTGTAGAAGCTCCCAGCGAGAACAAAGGAGTGTAGTTAACTTTATCGGTTTTGACTGGGGGAGGAGTTTGGGAGGTGGGCAAAATGACGTATTAACAGCTGATTTGAAGGAGCATCTGCCTGTGTAAAATCGGAGACAGATTTACTGGGGGCTGGGGGTGGAGGCTTGGGTGGTTGTGGAGTCTTGGGATTGGAGAGGGGTCGGCACACGCGCAAAAGGGAAGCAGGAGGTTTATCTCCGGAATGAGGAGAACACAGAGGTTACTCTTCCAGAGCTGAGTTGTTTCTCTGGGTCCGGTACCAAGTTGGGTGGATGTCATGCTACAGATAGCTAAGCCCCAGGCTAGCAGAATCTATCAGACACCAAAACCCCAAAGGTGGTGTGTGGCTCAAGGATTTGGATTGGCAGCACCTTCTGTGGGCTGTGGGAGAGTCCACAGCAGCTGTGAAAATTCGGAGTCCCCTATGCATCCTGAACATGCCTCACTTCAAATCATCTACACAACTTCCGAGTAGTCTCTGCAAGCCCACAGCAGAGGTGTCTGTCTCTTTCAAGTTTGTAAGATATCTGGTCTTCTGCACTGGCTCCTTTGAGGGCCCAGCCCTGTCTGACTGTCTATAATGTTTCTAATTAACTCAGCTACCTACAACAATCAGACCCTTGGATATCTGCACAGGGGATGAGGGAATAAAGAAAAACAAAAAGACAAATTTCGGGGTACAGTGGGGACTGGGAGGAGCTCACCTCTAGTGGACTGGCTTGGCTACCTCTGCAGCTGGCCCACTTTATTAGCCAGCAAGAAGTGCAGGAGCAGCACACTTTTATGGAATGGCAACTATAGAGAATGGGTAGATAAAGGATAATTTAACAGGAATCAGATTTTCTCTGTTCCCAGATGCCTGTATTTTTGACAGCTGTCCTCAGCAGAGGTCATCTTGCTCCAGGAATGTTGGGTTATCAGCATTCCACCCACAGCCAAGAGGCACAGAGGTCTTCCCTGTACCTCCCTCTCCTGAGGCAAGACAACACTGACCTGGAGACTGTAAAATCTGGGTTATGCAGTTTAGTCCCCAACACAATAATCTGGTAGATGTACAGTGACAGATATATCTGTTTTTCTGACTTGTTCCTCTTGGACTGGCCGTCTCTCCATTCCCAGGGTTCACCCTGGGGTTTAAACATCCATGTGTTTCCTATCAAGTAGCCTTTAATCTCTAAGACAACTATGTTGATCAGCCTGAAGCTCTTATTTACTTTCCAGTGGATTTAAGGGGCTACAAAACCTCAAAGGGCATACTCTTGCCCCTGCCCAGGGTCCATTATGGCTTTCTGATAATGTTCTCTCAGTTTGCCTTTGGGAATCTAGCCCCACGCTCAGGCTATGGGGTTTCCAGGGTGTATACCTACTCTCTGGCTCCAGCTTTGGCATGTGCCCCAGACCTGGCCAATCAGAGATAAACTGAAATATCCTGTCTCCTGGTGCCTACGATTGGTTTAGGGATGAACAGATGCTCTCTATTGGGACAGTGAGTATCAGCTCTGGGACTTTAGCTAAAACTCTTGAGAAAAAAGTACTGCTTTCTCCCTGAGGTGGCTAAACTGTGCATGGTAAACACAGAGCCGTGGGAGGCTCTACCACAAACAGGTGCTTTGAGAATGAGGCTGTCTTCAAATAGCCACTCTCCTCTTCTTCCCTACAAGTATAATTTTTAGCTGTACACATGGCTACATAGCTAAAGATACACCTTCCAGCCCCCTTCATAGCCAGATGGCATCTTTTCCAGAAAGTTTTGGCCTTTGGCAAGTATGTGGAAGTGATGTGTACCACTCGTGGGTTGTGCATTTAAAGAAATGAGGGAGGCCTGACCACCTTTTCCTCCTTTCCCTCACTTCCAGCTTGCTTGAGTATAGATGTGTCGGAGAGCAGATGAGGGTGGTGCAACCTGGCAAGCCACATGGTTGAACGAACCTGTGTCAGAGGACCCAAACTGGTTATACTCGGACTGTTCAAGAGACACAAATAAACTTCTGCCAAGTGTAAGTCATGTAAAGTTTGAGCCTCTGTTAACAGCACTTGGATCAAGAGCCTACTGTTAGGGTTTTCTGGAACAATAGAGAAGCAAAAAGGAAGAAAAAGAAAACACCTTTATTGAGGACATGGAGAGGAGCACACTACTCAAGGGGCTAGGCTTTCTCCTTTGACCAGACAAACGTGGTGGGAGGTTTTATGACCTCTGGCCAGAGGCGGAGTTTGGGGCAGGTGTTGATGATGCTTGTGGAATCCATTGGAATTCTCTTTGCATGATTGGAATTCTCTTTGCACATGGGGGGAAAGGAAAGAGGAAGCTGTAATTAGGGCTGAAGGGGAAGGAGGAAGAAGCGGTCATCAGGGTAAGTACCTTTCTCCATGTTAGTCCACTGCCATAAGGTCCAGCAATTTATACTAGGGCAGAACCTTTCACCTACCTAATATAGAAGGTAACACAGTAAAAGGAAAAGGAAGGGATGAAGAATGAAAAGAAACCCAGCCCTAGTGCCATCATTTTGTTATAGGCAGCTGAGTTAGATAGAAATATTATAGGCAAGAAGATAGGGCTGGGCCCTTGAAGGAGCCAGTGCAGAAGCCCAGGTAAGTTGCATCTATGGGGGGAAATAAACACCTCTCACTGCGGGCCAGATCTCAAGACAAAAGACAGAACAAATGCAGCCACACCATAAGGATAAACATCAGGGATTGATGTTCTAAATAGGTATCTGTTCACTTCGAAGAAGCCAGAAGGAGTCACTAAGCCACCTCTTACAGGCAAAGGCCCTGTTCTGTATTATGCCCACTTACTACATGACTGGCCTCCCCATTTGATCCTGTTTTAATCAATTTTACCTAAGCAATCACATTCATAATCTTATTGGTTGACCATAGTTCAGTCCCACTTCATACCCACCTTGTAAGTTCCCATTTTTCTCCACCTTGGACTCACCTCACCTTGTGGTTTTGCTCTATAAAAAATCCCTAGGAAAGGCAGGGTCCCCTGTAACCCACTTGGGACCCCTTCTGTCTCTCTCTCAGACAGAAGCTATCTTTCTCTCAATGAATATATTCTACTCTTAACCTCCATTGTTCCTAAAATTCATTTTGAGATTTTAGAGGACATGAACTCGTACTGGACATCTAGTAGCTTGGGAGCTTTTTCCCCCTATATCAATTTGAGTTCCTGAAGTAAAATTAATTAAATTCCATTTGTTTTGAATAAATTCCATTTTGTATTTGAAACAGTTGAATTCATTTTCTTTTGTTTACTAGTGACAGTGCTTAATGATATTGTCATGATTCAGGGAATCTCTCATAACATGGATTGGGAGACTTTCACCCCACCGTAGGAGACACCTCTCACCAGGATGTAGCATCACTGTGGAAGCAGCCACAGTGGTCTGAGACACAGTCTGTGCCATCGAAAATGAGATTAGAGTCATATACACACTGAATGGGATTAGTGGGCAGAGTATAGTCCCCATCACCAGTTTGTACACAGGTACTATAGTGACACTGGAGTGGGAAGGTCAGGTGTGCTAGTGACACTGGGGTGGGGAGTCAGTGCTGCAGGCAGATGGCAAAGGTGAGCGCTCAGATTTCCCTTCCCAGATCATTGTGGTACCATAAACCTGTAATCCCAGCACTCTGGGAGGCTGAGGCAGGAGGATTCCAATTTTGAGCCCAGCCTGGGCAACTTGGTGACTCAGTGAGACCCTATCTCAAAATAAAAAATTAAAGACTGGGGATGTATCTCAGTGTGAAGGCCCTGGGTTCAATCTGCAGTGCCCTCTGAACAATCCCATTCTTTTTTCCAATCTCATTGCCAGCTTTCCTTGATATTTTCCCGTTTCTCTATTTTTCCAGTTTCCTGTCTTGAATTCTCATCCTGTACACTCTTCTCAATCAGTTCCACCTATTTAGGAATCCTGACCTGGCCCCATCATGGGAGGCACTTCTTCCTACCAACTTATAACCTGTCCTGGATGCATCCCATACCCAGCCAGGACACTCACCATGAAGTTTTGGGCCCTGCTGGCAGGTTGTAAGGGCATCGTAGAGGCCAAGGTGCTGGCTGTAGCATGACATACATCCTGTAGCTGTGTCCTAAGGATGGGCTTGGGACTGGTGTGACCTAGGCAATAGCCAAAGGGACTGTTTGAGCACCTGCGGGAGTCTACCCAGTTTGGGAGCATGGAAACTCTGGATAGCTTTCATGGAGGAAGCTGACGCTAAAGTCGTGGTCAGTTGTGGTCAGTCGTGGACAGTGGGCAGGGAAAGGGTAGTGAACAGGGGCTTGGATCAGGACCTGGTGTCCAGAGGCAGGTCAGGGGGCCAATTTTCCCACCAACAGGGTCACAGTGTCCTGTTAGCTGGCCTCAGAGGATGGAATACACAGATAGGAGCCTCTAGCTGTCTAGTCATTTATGATGTGCAGCCACAGACTGTGTGTATCACTGCATGGGAACCCCCACTGTGGCCCAGACACTGGGGAATTGGCAGTGTTTACCATTCACCTGCTAAGGAAGAAAGGTGTTAGAACTGGGACTGAGAGGCTTGAGCCTGCACTCATGCCTGCTGGCAGCATGACTTTACTGCCATGTATTAGTCACTTTCCTGTTGCTGGGACAAAATGCCCAGTACCCACAATTTAAAGAAGGAGAGGTTTGTCTGGCTTATGGTTTCAAAGGGTTCAGTCTATGCCTGGTGGGCTGGCTGTAAGGCAGATATGGCATGGTGAAAGGCCATGGTGGAGGAAAGCTGCTCAACTGATGGCAGCTAATGTACAAAGGGAGAGAAAAAAGGGAGGAGCTGAGGACAAGAATACACCTTTTCAGGACACAGCCCCAGTGACTCACCTTTTCTGACTGGGCCCCACCTCCTAAAACACATTCAGCTATGAACTCATCAATGGATTAATACACTGGTAAGTCTATCACCCCTATGAGCTAATCACCTTCCTAAAACCCCACTTCTAAACATGTGAGTTTTTTGGGGACATTTTATTTTATTTTATTATTATTATTATTATTATTTTTTTTTTTTTTTTGCAGCACCAGGGATTGAACTCACAACCTAGTGCCTGCCTGACAGGCATGTAAGCCGCTAAGCCAAACTCCCAGTCCTGTTTTTTTGAGGCAGGGTCGCACTGTGTAGCTCAGGCCAGCCTTGCGCTCGCCTTGTAGCCCAAGCTGGTCTCGAACTCACAACACTCCTTCTACCTCAGCCTCCCGAGTGCTGGGATTAAAGGCGTGCGCCACCATGCCCGGCTTGAGGACATTTTAAATCTTAAACCATAGCATTCCTTATTGTGCCACAAATTAGCAGTGACACTTGGGGGAAGGATTTAGCTTCACTGAACTTCAGTTTATCTGTGGGTAAAATGGAAAGACGAAAATATCTAGCTCACAGGGTTGTTGGGAGAATTAACAAGTGCTTAGAACAATGCTGGGCATATGGTAAGTGCTTCACAGCCCCAACCAAAATCATTCTAGTGCCACTTAACTCACAGACATAAATTGGATGAGGTAAGTCACTAAGATTCTGAGGTTGTTCTGCAGAATTAGCTGACTAATACAGTTGCTGAACAGATTAAATTAGATGATGCATGCACTGTAACTACTGATATATATATATATATATATATATATATATTAATCTTTATTGGCTTTTTTATTTATTTATTTATTTATTTATTTTTTGGTGGTGATAGTGGTGGTGGTGATATTAGTGATTGAACTCAGGGCTTTCATACTGAGCTACATGCCTAGCCCTTTCTTGTTATTTTTTTTATTTTAAGATAAGATTTTGCTAAATCACTAAACTGCCTGAGCTGATCTCAAGCTTTTGACCCTCCTTCCTCAGCCTCCCAGAGCTCTGGGATTACAGATCTGTCCTATGCACCTAATTTGAAAGATTCTTAAGTGGCATATTCTACCATTCTCTATAATGGATGATAATACAAGCACTAACAACTACTCTTTAGGCATTATAGTAATCCCAGGGCTTTTCTACTTTGTCATATATTTGTATCATCTTATAGACGCTGGGGACAGACATGTTCATTTGACATACAGGGGAAACTGAGGTGCTTCCAGAAAAAAAAAAAAAAAAGGCGGAACCTGGCCGTTGTCCAGGGATTGTGAGTGAGCTGTTTTGTGGCCAATAGAACAGTAGAGCTCCAGCTCTTGATCTCAGCGAGGTTGAGGTGCAGACCTAGCGGTCCTAACCCATCGTAGGGCACAGCAAGGCTTCAGGGCCAGGTGCCCTTGTGCCAGGTTGAGGGATCCCACAAAACCTGAGGTCTGGCCGGGCGTGGTAGCGCACGCCTTTAATCCCAGCACTCGGGAGGCTGAGGTAGGAGGAATGTTGTGAGTTCGAGGCCGGCTTGGGCTACAATGCGAGCGCGCAAGGCCGGCCTGAGCTACATAGTGCGACCCTGCCTCAAAAACCTAGGGCCGGGAGTTCGGCTTGGTGGCTTAAGCGCCTGCCTGGCAGGCGCGAGGTTTTGAGTTCAATCCCCAGTGCCACAAAAAAACAAAACAAAACAAAAACCCTGAGGTCTGGCAGGGGCAGCGTGATTGTGCAGTGGTCAGGCAGCAATGTGTGTCTTCTTGGAGGCTGCACCTGCGCCAGCGCCCGTGCGGGTCATGGCTTCCCCACCCCAACTTGGGCTGCAGGGGCAGCGGCATGGGCAGCCAGGCCTAGGGCAGCAGACTGCGCCCAGCAGTCGGCATTCGCCGGCGCAGAAGCAACCGCCCTTGGCCTCAATCTAAGGCGGTGAGGATCAGCACGAAGTCCTCTTCACACTCGCCGCCCTCACGGCAGCGGCTGCCACCCATGCCGCGCCCCATGGCTCTCAGGAGGGTGAGTACAGCGGGCACCACGACACTGGGGTGGGCAGAGGTGGAGAGACGCGGGGTATGGCCAGCGAGGCACAGGGAAGGGAGTGCGGGTGAGATACCGAGGGGCATCTGGGGAAGGCAGAGCCGAGGATGTGTGTGTGGAGTGGGGGAGGGCAACATGGGGTGTGGGAGAAGAGACCCAGGCCTGGTCCTAAGGCCTTCCAGGGCCAGCCCCGCCCTGCCTGCACCCTTCTGCCCAGGGCCAAACTTTTCCAGTTGGTGCCGCCACATTTGCACCCTGGTGGCTCTTCTGATCTCTGTCTGGCAGTCTCACACTCCAAGCGGAAGTCAGGTAGTCTCCAGGGCTGAAGGCTGTATCCAAGGTCTGGCAAACAACAGGGTAGAAGGCCAGAGTTTAGGAAAAGGTGCCGTGGACGCAGTGATGGTGGCACATGCCATCTAGGCATGAGGTGAGGAACAAGGCAAGGGTCTGGTTTTGTGTAACATGACTCCAAGACACCCGCAGCTGTAGCCAGCAGCCAGCAGTAGGTCCCTGGGAGCTGGACAGGCAAGGCCATCAGGCAATATCTGGAGCGGATGGGCCAGTTGACCAGGTCCAGACAGGCAAGGATGTGACTGGTGCTGCCGGGGCTACAGAGTCCACACAGGACCCTGTGGGGACTTGGTAACATCACACATGACAGGCTGCCGAGCTGTCTCAGATCAGGAAAGGCTGAAGTCTGGTCCTCAAAGAGCTGGCACCCAGAGATAGCTAGAGAGGCAGCTACCACTAGAGATGGGAGCAGATCCTAAATTCTACCTATCTCTGGGTGAGGAGAACACCAGGGGAAGAGGGTTGTGGAGCACTGGAGGGGCCAGCAGAATGGATCAGAGAGGAATCAGGAGACATCAGAGGTTGGTTAATGGGATGGTCATTGTATATGTGGATTGAGAGGTCAGTTGGAGCTTAGTGGACGTTGAGGAGGGGATTCAGTGGAGGGAGAATCAATGGTAGAGTTGTTGGGTAGTCAGAGTTCATGTGAGGTCAGTGGAAGTTCAGTGAGGGAACAATGTGGCTATCTCCAGATCGGCTCAAGGATATCCATTTAAAGAGGAGATGGGAACCTCAACTCAGCCCAGTGGGTCCTTGGTGTCTTGTTACAGAAAAGAATTTTGGAGCCGGGCATGGTGGCACACGCCTTTAATCCCAGTACTCAGGAGGCTGAGGTAGGTGGAGCGTTGTGAGTTCGAAGCCGGCTTGGGTTACAACGCGAGCGCAAGGCTGACCTGAGCTATATAGTGCGACCCTGCCTCAAAAAAACTAGGGCCGGGAGCTTGGCTCAGTGACTTAAGTGCCTGTCTGGCAGGCATGAGGCTGTGAGTTCAATCCCTGGTGCCGCAAAAAAAAAAAAAAAAAAAAAAGAATTTTGGGACATGTCAGTGAGATGCACAGGCTGATTCATTATGCAGCCTTAGAAAGTAAGAGAAAATGGAGCAGGGACTTCTTGAGTTGAAAGGGACCCAACTGTGGTGGAGATCAGACTGACCCATCAACAAAGGGAAGGCAACAGCTTTTATGAAGTTATGGGGGTTTCCTAGGGTCTAGTTGGTCATTAACTCAGTTTTGGGTTTGCAAGGTGGCTCCAGAGAAGTCCCTATAGCTTGAGGAGCAGTCCGTCTTTCTGAGATGATTGCTTCTGTGTGGAAGCACATGACTTTCAGTTTTGCTAAAATCTCACATGACCATGGGTTTAGGGCAATGTCCAGAGACTTCTACGTGACCATTGGTACCTGGGTGCTCCTGTGAATCTCTTATCTTAGTGTCCTCTGTCTTGAAGAAGAATGAGATAGGTTATGTAAATGCATCAACCTCATATGACCAGTTTTTAGACAGATACTCCCTAAATGATTAACATGCCTATATACAGAGCTGAGCAGAGATCTGACCCAAAGTTTTAAAGTAATAAGGAAGACAGATATAAAATGAAGGTCAAGCTTTGTTCTAATTTTGGTCACCCTTTGGGCCTAAGTGAATCACTTTTTTTTTTTTTAAGCAAAAGCAGCTTTTATGTCCTTGACGGCCTCAGATGAAAATACAAATCATGGTTTTTTGTTTTTTTTTTTTTTTTTTGCAATACCAGGAATTGAACTCACAACCTCACACCTGCCAGGCAGGTGCGTAAGCCACTGAGCCAAATTCCCAGCCCTAGTGTTTTTGAGATAGGGTTGCACTATGTAGTTCAGGCTCACATTATAGCCCAAGCCAGCCTTGAACTCACAAAGCTCCACCTACCTCAGCCTCCCGAGTGCTGGGATTAAAGGCGTGCGCCACCACACTCAGCTGTAAATCATGCTTTTAATGACTAACAGGTTAAGGACCCAGGAGTGGACCTGCCCTTTATCTCCAGGGTGGTTTCTGTCGCAGCAGGATCAATAAATTGGCAAATAGAGGAAGTAGTGGCAAATGGAGGAAGCCTGAAACATGTGACAAATCCAAGGATCACCAAGGATCAAAGCTTTATGTGGCAATGGGAATGGGTAAGGTAGAATCAGAAGGTGAGTTAATGAATTAATGGGACATACTTTGGAAAGCTTAGTGGGTAAGAAAATGCTCAAAGAGAGACTCATTGGGGGGATAATAACAAGGCCTAGGAATGCAATGGAGGAGTCAACAACAGGAAGTTCAAAGGTGAGGATCAGTGGGAAGATCCTTAGAAGGGTAAATGGGGGCACTAATAGGCCAACCACTGGATCAACAGGGATGGTCTATAGACTGCTCAGTACAAATCAGTGGGGGGTGGTCAAGAGGGCAGTAAGTGGGGTTAATGAGTAATCAATACACCAAAGATAGTATCTGTTGGGAAAAATGGATGATTCAACTAGCCCAAGCCTGTGAGTCAAAGGGGATTCTGTCAGGAAGTTTGTAGGGTGATCACTGAAGACTCAGTGGAGGGTCAGTGGAAGGGTGATCAGAATCTCAGTGGTGGTTAAAGGCAAGTGGAGAGTTAAGGG
>RJWM01005423.1:0-92111 GCA_004363535.1 Dasyprocta punctata | reverse complement strand
CCTTTAATCCCAGCACTCAGGAGGCTGAAGTAGGCGGAGCGTTGTGAGTTCAAGGCCAGCTTGGGCTATAACGGGAGTACAAGACCAGCCTGAGCTACAGTGCAACCCTGCCTCAAAAAACTAGGGCCGGGAGTTTGGCTCAGTGGCTTAAGCACCTGTCTGGCAGGCATGAAGTTGTGAATTCAATCCCCGGTGCCGCAAAAAAAAAAAAAAAAAAACTACTGTTTTGTTCTAGATTGTAAAATAAATGGGGTCTTATGAAAAAGAAAGTGAGTGTAGCCCTATTGTTGGTTCTTGGGAGGAGTTAGACCTAATCAGGAAAAGACCTTCCTTGCTTTTCAAACCTCAGCTTTGTCCCCAAGGAATCACAAATACCAAAGCTCAGCCTTTAGGATTTTATATGGTTGTTGTGGCAAAGCATTTGGAGCTCCTTGGAAAAAAAGGCTGCTATTGCACTGTTACATCTTTTAATGTCAATTATACTTTGAAATATGATTTCAGAATTTCAGGATCCCAGGACCTAGGATTGAACTGGCAGCTGATCGATTCCGAGGAATTTAGAGTTCTCGTTCTTGACACTGAACCAAAATTTTCTTTGGCTAAACGAGTTAAAGTGTACAATTATGGTCAGAAATGTAATAATAAATCTACTGTAACAACTTTCTTTCCACCACATATCTCTTCTGGTATTTATCTGAATATCCAGCTTACAAAAACCAGAAGAGATGGTGATTTCAATAGAAGCAGCAACACCATGAGTATACAAAGCCGTTTAAATTATGATCTGCTTTTTATTTTTCCAACGTGCATATCTGAAAGGTTTCTTTCTTTCCTGTCTTGAAAATTGGAAAAAGGAGACAAACAGTTAAAAGTATGGAAGGTCTATGCAAGCTGCTTTTTCTACACCTTGAAGACTAGCAAAATCTTTAATATGAGACTTTATTTGTACAAAGCAAAACTTCAAAACCACTCAAAAGCTTTTCTTATTAACTGCTGTCAGTCCCGTGATTTACAGAGGCAATAAAGAACTAGAGGGGGCACATTTATCATGGAGTTCCACACACCAGAAGCCATTTTCTCCAGCGGTAAAGGCAAGTGATAAAGCGAAATTCTTTTGTTCTAAAGCAAGACACATTCTCTGTCCCCTGTTCTCTAAACCTGGGCTCACCAGGCTTCTCTGGTGGCAGCTGGCACCGCCTCATCCACACTTAGTGATAAATCGTTAACGTGAAGCATTGCTGGTCCACCTGGAACACCTGGCTGTGAATAGTGTTTATCTCCAACACACGGGAGTTAGCTGCCAACACATTTGTAGTATGAATTCCTGGCTTACTTTGAGTAATCTCTCTCTCTCTCTCTCTCCTCTTTTTTTTTGTGCTTTCTTTCCTTTCGGAAGAGAGTGGATCAGAATGTTAAGTAATGTGAATTTTTACTTTTTGCTTTTGTTTTGTTTAGTAAAAATAAAACCATTTAGATTTTGAATCTCAGTTTTCTTGTAGCAAAGAATGTCTAATCTGAATCTTGATCCTGAAAAGCAAAACCAGTTTCAGGCTGCTTTTTTTTTTTTTTTTTCCAGTTGACTTTGCGTTCTAGGCAGGCAGGTATGATATACAGAGATGCTGTTAAGTTGTCTCTGAGCTTTGATTACACATTTGTGGGTTTTGAATTAGTCAGGCATTGAACTAAGCTGGACATAAAAGGCTACAACAGTTTTGCTGTTTGGAAGACAGAAAAATGGAGCATTTTTGAATATTTTATAATTGAGTACATCCATCATCCAATGGTATTTATTAAGCACCCACCTGTGCATGGCAATGTGTCAGGCACAAAGATTACTGGAAAAAATGTCAGCGATTTGGAACCAGAGACAATGGTAGTGTTTGTGCTTAGAGGACAATGAACACATATGTTAAATTGCGAATGTTCTTCGGAATAGAGCAAGTTCTGTGATTAATTTAGTCTCAGAAAAAGACAAGAGTGCCCAAGTAAAATCTCTTGATATTTCCCAATTCCACAATAATTTACTCTGCTCTTTATTGATGTATTAATGAAAAAATAGTATGGTCCAAAGATAGTAGTAAGGCAGAGGCCATGAAAAATTTGGAGAAGAAAAAATTCAGGTCAGGTACTTTTGTGACTTTTTTGGCCATTCTTATAAACTTTTAGCTGGGAAAGAATTTGGAATGGTAGTATGTGGGCGTTTCATTTATCCGTCCTTATCCTTTGCAATGTATAATTTAGTGGTTAAAGTTATTCTCGTGATTCTGTCACTATTAGTTTCTTTTCACAGGAAAGGGAAATAGGCCCTTCTGTCAGTAATTTGGCAAAAGTGCTGAAAAGCCCATTATCCTCGCTGGAGAGAAAGCAAGCCACCCCTGGTATGTGAGGACTTGGCAGGTTTCATAGTGATGAACCCAAGTAAGCAGCTTCTAGCTAGGCTGGTTTTTATTGTCTGAGTGTCCTGACCATTAGACGTTCTTCTAGACCTGCCTAGCATTTCTCAGAGCAAAGTTATTCTCCATTCCCATCCTTGGCTTTAAAAGAAATTCATTGCTCTTTAATCCCAGCACTCGGGAGGCTGAGGTAGGAGGAGCGTTGTGAGTTTGAGGCCAGCTTGGGCTACAATGTGAGCACAAGGCCGGCTTGAGCTACACAGTGCAACCTTGCCTCAAAAAACCAAGGCCAGGAGTTTGGCTCAGTGACTTAAGCACCTGTCTGACAGGCGCGAGATTGTGAGTTCAATCCCTGGTGCTGCAAAAAAAAAAAAAAAAAAAAAAAAAAAGAAATTCATTGCTATAGAAAATATGGGATAGAGAAGGAAAAGAAATAATAAGAGAACAATTGTTTGAATAAAGGAGTCCCATCTTTTATGTTGTGGGAAAAGACTGCATTTGTCTGGAAGGTGATGGAAAGTTGTGTGCTTGCTGTGATGCCCAGGCTGGTCTTGAACTTCTGAGCTCAAGTGATCCTTCTGCCTCAGCCTCCCAAGAAGCTGGCACTACAGATGTGAATTGCTGTGCCCAGCTCGGATGGTGGGAAGCTTGACATTATGTTTTATGACGTGCTTCTTACAGTCTTTCCTTGACCAGAAGGAGAAACTAACTGGCAGGTAGTGGAGAGGGGCTCTGCTTCCAACTCAGGGCACATAGAAGGTTGGAGTTTGGGCTAATTTGGATGTCTGGACACTGTTACAGAAAAGAACATTGTAACTGTTTGCTGAGATTTTAGGTTCATACTTCACAGTTGGAAAGAAAAATTTCTTTACAGAGGCTTACTTTTTTATATGACTTTGAAAGGAATTACATTTTATTTCTGACACTTATTGTATTGTAAAATCTCTAGTCTCTGATACTTAAGGTGGAAACTTTTAACTTTCTTTCTTTATAAAAAACACAACAGAACTCTTGGGGCTTTTTAGTACTATAACCTCTTGAATAAATCCTATAGCTTTGAAAAATGAAATACTTTATTTTATGAAGCAGTTTTGGGGTCAATTTTTTCCCCCCTAAAATGTATGCTTTTATGTTGGGTAGTTTAAAGACCAGCTGTTAACTGGAACCAACCGTTGACCAAGTTGCATAAAGCTGTTTTTCTTATTAGTCTTGTATCTTTCCTATTAGTCATTTATGAAAGGGTACAGGAACATCTGTATCCTCCAAACAAAAACTGAAAAAACAGATGTCAAAACCCTATTGGCTTGATGCTTTGCTCTTTTTTTTTTAAGTAAACAAAAGCTGACTAATCATTAGTGGATTATGAAAGAAGGCTTGTTTTGCTAACTTATTACAAAATTGTTAGTAGTAGCTTGTAGTTGAAAATTGATGTTTTACTAGAATTTCAGAGAATTAAAAAAAAAAAAAAGGAGTTGAAGTTTATGCCTGGGAGCACCATGAAGGAGAAACTGTGACATTTTCAATAGTTGGGCATGCACGAGCCTCTAAAGGTGTGTTTATTATGTTGTCAGGGTGAGTGGTGAATTAAAAAAAATAACAGGACTGCTCCTTGGGTAGTTGTGACTTATTGGTAGTTATCTTTACAAGAGTTCCATGCTGACTTAAGTAAAGATCTTCAGGGGGAAAAAAAAAAAACCAAACTTTATTTTTCAAATAAATTCAGCTAAGAGCCTACAGGCTTCCGTGACACCAAGCTGAATTATTATTAATGTGCACTGCTGTGAGAATAACGCTTGCTGCTGTTTAACAATAGCCCCTTCCTCTGGAATTTCAGGGAAGTGGTAGGAAAATGAGAGGCAGATTAATGTGCTGCTGCTGAATTAAATGTGCTGGTTGACGGGCACAACATTTTTATCGTTACTTGTGCAAGGGAGTGTAGAGAGAGAGAGAGACCATTATTTGGGGTCGGGTCACATGTGGGATTGGTAAAATTGTTCCAGGAGTACTTTCAGCAAGCCAGGGCGTTGGTCCTGGTTAGAAAAAGGCTTTGCCGACCTTGGATGCTCCGTTTCTCTCTTCCCGTGTCCTATGCATGGTGTTTTTAAAGGCAAAGATGTGGTCTCTCAAGGGTCTTCCTTGTTCACTTTGAATCTATTACTAAAGCCCAATTGCTGGGTGCAGCGTTGTGCCTCAGTGCTTTTGAATGTCAGTGATTAGTAGACTGTCTTTGAAGTTCTGTGTGATGATCATAGCTGTCTTTTTCCTGTGGAATTATCTTTAAGTCAAGGGTCCTCAACCTACGTTCCCCAATTTACACCCAGTCACCTTATACCTGTATCTCTCTTCTCCCTGAACTCCATCTTCTAGTCATACAGGACTGGCATTCCCCAAATACACCCTCTGGCGTCACACCTCTTACCGTGCTGTCTGTGTGGAATATGCCAGCATCCTCCACTCCATAAAGCCCAGATCACACACTGTATCACTTTGGAGGATAGTTCCCAAGTCCTTGCTTTTTATTTCATGGAAGGGGAGGCTTTTCCCCTTCCTGCTGGACACAGTGTGATCTTTGTGGGGCCCAAAAATTAGGGATGCTATGATTCTTGTCACAAATTTACAATCCTCCTGCCTCAGCCTCTGAGGGTGCTGGGATTACAGACATACACCACCACTCCTGGGTTAGGTTTTCTCTTTTGCAGCTGAAACACTTCTAATACCCTTTACCATGTGAACCCAGCTTCCTGCCCAAAGACTGGGACAAGAACACTCCTCGAACCCAGCTGTCCCACTGGCTTTCTGGAGACCCACTGCGTTGTCTCTGTCTGGAATCTGACTCAGAGACAGGGAGTGGAGGCGGGTGGGTGCAGGAAGCCCAGCTAAAGGGTCACGCAGGGCAGAGGCCTGAGCCAGCAACGTGGCAGGCCAGAGTCAGATGAGAGCTAAGGCTGTGGTGGAGCAGAACCACAATTAAGGGGAAGCTGACTATAGAGAGGACAGGGCAGGGCCACACAGAGAGAACTAGGGACAAGAGACGAATGGAGAGAAAGGCTGCCTCGGTCCCCAAAGTGGGGGCTTCACAGGGACTAGAACCATGCCGGAGAGGAAACACCAGCACTTCCTCAGGAGATGGCTTAGCGCCTGCCTATTGAGGTCGCAGTTGTTCATTCAGATGATGGACTCGGATAGCAGAGTGACGGAAGGCGAGTCTTGTTGGTGGCACTCACGACTGTGTGATGTGGGGACAGTTATCCACTCTCCTTCTAGGCCTTAGTTTCCTCGTAGGTAGAATGGTGACACACTAATGTCTCTGGGTGATACCCTAGAGTTGGCGAGGAATCCAGCAAGGTAAAGTGTGCATTGCATTTCTCTTGAAAGACTGACAGGTTCCCAAAATGTTAGCTATTACTGCTTTTAAAAATAGTAATTCTTGTGCTTGGTTTAAGGATGGGAAATTATGCAGGCTTTATTCCTAAGACTGAAGATTCTGGACCACCTCAAATCACATGATCCTAGCTGAATGAGGCAAGGTGTGTGCCCGTGCCCCTCATTTATGAAACGGGGAGAACAGTGGTGCTCACCGTGTAGAACTCCTGGGAGGAGTTAAATGAGCTAATACCTATTGAACGTTTAGAAAAACTCATGTAGAAAAGACTTGAACAAAAAACTGTTATTACTTTTGTGACTTTTGTGTGTCTTTGGCTTCTCATTAAGACACATCTTTATGAAGGTATAGAAGACCTGAAAATACTTGGATGAAATTCTGACTCTCTTTTCCTTTGGGGTGGTGGTGGTTATAGTCTCTCTGGTGGTTGTTTCCAACTGATGTTGGCTACACCTGGGGTCTCCCAGGGAAAGCCTGAGGTGTTGAGCAGGCAGGGAAAGTGTGGTTTGGGAGTTCAGGCCAGAGACCTAGAGGAAAGGTAGATTGGGGTGGGTAGAGCCGCATTTTATATCTCATGAGCTCCGAGTAAAATTGGAATAAATCAGGCCTGAGGAGTTGTCTCAGTTGACATTTAGACGGTTTGTGCTATTTTTATTTATTTATTTTATTATTAAGTGTTTCTAACCAGCAGCACATGGCATTCTTTAGCAAGAGCCACTCCCTGGTATGTTCAGAAGCAAACAGCAGTAAATTGGGAAGTGAAAGTGTATCCGTCAGGTTTTGCTACAATCACTGCATAACAAGCAACTCCAAGGTGTCAGGGGTTTGCAACCATTAACACTTATTTTTTGTTCATGAATCTATAATTTAGTTGAGGAGCCTCTGCTTTTAGGCTATATGTTAGGTCTAGGTCTCTTTTACATGATATTAGGGCTCCAACAAAATGCCACAAACTGGGTGGATTAAACAGCAGAAGTGTATTTTACCAGAATTTAAAGACAAGAAGTCCAAGATTAAGGTGCTGGAAAGTGTTTTTTTTTTTTTTTTTTCCCCTTGAGGTCTTTGTCCTTGGCTTGTGGATGGTACTTTCTTGCTGTGTTGTCACATGGTCTTTGATCTATACACAGTTATCCCTGATGTGTGTTTGATTTTCTTATAAGGATACCAGTCAGTTTGGTGGACAGCCAATTTAATGGTTTCCTTTTGACTTAATCACTTCTCTAATGTGCCCAAACATAGTCACATACCAGGGTTAGGGCTTGAACATACGAGTTTGAGGGGTCGCAACTCAACCCATAACATCCTGTTTCCTTCTCTGGGAGCTGCGGCTAGATGGGGTGTACTCTTTTTATGGCAGAAGGCAGATGTTCCGAGAGAGACAGGAAAGAAGACACGATACCCTTAAGACTTCAGCTTGGAACTGGGACACGGTCCCTTCCACATTCCATTGCTGAAAATGGGTCAGATGACCAGGCCTCAAAGTTGATGAAGCTATGCTTTCTCCAGGGAGTCAAGGGATGAAAGGGGAGGGAAGCACAGATTGAGGACAAATAACACAACCTACTATAGACAGCAGTCTATTGTTTTAGGAAGTTTTATTAAAGTAGAAAGCTGGGTAGCAGCTATCCAGGGACACCTGTTCCCATACACATGTGGATGGTGTGCGCAGACAGCTATGGACGGGGCAGGGTGAGCAGGACTGGCCTCCTCTGGTCACAGTCGGCTCTGTGGCTATTCCTAAATGTCCTCTGCTCGTGCTCTCATCTCTGCTGAATGCCTTTCCCCATTTTCTTTTTCTGGATAATTGTTATTCCTCCTTTAAAACTCAGCTTAAAAGTCACTTTCTTGGTGATATTTCTGCCTCCCTGAGGCAAAGCAGGTAGTTCCTTCCCTGTGATCGCTCGGCACCTCTGTTTTAGCTTTTATTACTTTTTAAATTATAACTTTGTGTAACTCAGATATCAACTTTCCCTCTCTCCTTTGGGCCTAGCACCATGGTGATCAGTTTATGCCCTGGGCCCACTGAGGATGCCAAGTTCATCTCTGCTTTGTCACCACATTTAAACCCAGAGCGATACCAGCACCATCACCCGCTACATGCAAACAAAAACCAACAGTAAAAAGCCAAATTCACATATATAAATTATTAAGAGGAAAGTTGGTTTCAGAGGGGAGATGGGAGGAGGGTTTACATCACACTCCAAGACAAATTACTACAGAAGTCGCTTCTAGACATTTCTCTTCTCCCTCTAGATCTCTTCTTTGCCCTGGGCATTCTCATCCTCTTGGCGATGTCCGGGTGCCCTGGTTTTGGCAGGACTGCTGGGGAGCAGAGCCTGGAGGCTGTGCTCATGCAGGACGAGGCATATGTGGTGCTCCCTGGACTTGTGCCTCATTTGGCCCTCAGCCAGCTGTGTCTTTTCTCTTGCATATCTGCCAGTACCCCAGGACCCTCAACTGTTGCTCTTCGTTATGAGAATAATTTGACCAGCTCCTGCAACTGCTCAGTAATGCTCAGCCCAGGGGAAGGAAAACAAGACCTATTGTTTTCAGTTTTAATGAGCATTTCTTATTTTAAGATGCCCTTTAGTACACCCATCACTCTAGGGGCTAATAGAGGAATTTTCTAAATTCAAGCGATGTCTCCCCATTAGAAATTCTTATGGTAAGTCCTAGGATAATGTACTTTTTCTCTATCATTCATTACTGTGATTCCTGGCTTGACTGTCATATTTTTTTTTCAGGTAAAAATTGTGCTCTATATATTTTTATATTCCAACATTCAAGATAGTCCCTGGAACATAGTAAGGTGTTAAGAAACGTTGGCTGAACAACTAAATGAGCCCAATTCAATGTTTTTTATTTTAAATGATAATGAAGAAACCAATGGAATGTGAATCAGAAACTAGTAAGTATGTTTCCACATCCCCGGAATTGAACTAGAACTGTTATTTTATTGAACCTGAACTAAATTGAAACAAAGCTTCTTGATATTTTCATTGTAAATCAGTTAGAATTGCTTACTGGCTTGAACCAGAGATAAACTGCAGTACTGCCTAACTCAGAGTGGAACTAATCTCAAAAGCTTACTGGTTTGATTCTCTAGTTACTTACTAAGGTTACTTGGGCATTCTATGAATATGAAATTGCCATTTTGTTGACAGTGGTTCTAAACACATTAACTCATAGGCGAAGTCTTTTCCTATTTTTATTTTATTTTATTTTTTCCACTGAGACCACAAAGCATCTTAGGAAATCCTCTGACCTAAGTGGAATTATTTCAGGGATCATCAAAATATTGTGGATAGTCCCATCCATTCATTCATTCATTCAATGGTTCCTTGTTTATTTGGCTGAAAGCCTGTTCTTGAATAAGATGGAAATCAGTCATTGAGAACAAAAGTTGGGAGTAAGGGTTTTTTCTTTTTTTTTTTTTTAAGTGGGGGAGAATAACAAAATAAGTATAGGAAAACTAAAATAAAGCCAGGAAAAGATTTATGCCTAAATACATTCTCCCAAACCTTAGTCATTTTGCTAAACAATTAATACAATTAAAATTATGATAAAATAATAGGTAAAAGAATATTTTGGAAGCAAAGACAGTAAGATGCAGTTAAGTTCAATCTTCTAGAAGGAAGTTGCATGAATGATGAGGAAAAAAATTACTGCATTTAAATTTTACCAACTTTCTTTTTCATTCTTGATTTGTGCAGAATTTATTTGTTTACCTTTCAAAAAAGCAAGGTTACCTTCTCAGTAATATGAAATTTGCTGGAGAAACAAATTAAAATCTAGTGAGTAATTTCAGAGTTGTGTACTGTAATTTAGCTATATAGAGCAATCTATAGAAAATAATTCTTAAAAGGAGTTTTCTTCTGTTTAAAGTAATACACATCTCCAAATATTCTTATTTGATCGTGAAATGCCAGACTGTCTCATTGCTTCTCACAACCTGGTGATATTCCTTTTAATTTTGCCATGATTTTATTAGAGTTTAGAAAAGCTTAATTGGGTACTCACTGATCTTAGTGGAAGAAGAGTTAAAAAAATATAATGCTACAAAAATGTCCTGGTAGGGTATGAAGGTAACACCACAAGGGGGTACTATAATTTTATCAAATTTGTCCTGGTAAGTTGGCTCAGAAGGTGAAATGATTAGAGCCTGCCGAGTTAATTTTAATATGCTAATACATCACAGCAAGTTGGGAGCTTAAATAAAATGATATAATTAATATACTTTTATGGGATGTAGAAAGACTTAGTAAGGTCATTTGTAGATTACATTAGAGCTGCATTTAGACTTATTGGGTTTAAAATTCAGCATTCTTAAAAGAAAGCAGCAGATGTCTGACATAGGCATTTTAGTGACCTTTGAATGAAGAAGTGAATGTCAAATTGGGTGGATCTTGATCTAAGCTTTTAAAATAAATTAACTCTCTGGTTTCCCATCTAAATACAACTAGGGCCAAGCGATTAGATCTTAATTTCCTTAGCACTGCAACACAGAAAAAGTTGCAGTATGTTAATCCTGGAAGGGATTTTTTTGAAAGGCTGTTTAATCATAGAAGACTTTGGTTTCTTAATGCGTCTCTGAAAACGACTCTACGATTTTGCTCAGTGATAAATTTGAGTAGTTTGGAGTCTTCCTTGGTTGAACAGTTCTCTTCTGTTATTTAATCTGAAATCATTGATGGTGCTTATATGGTCAAAGGATTTTTAAAAAAATAAAGCATAACATTTCTGCACTGTATGTGTTTATATGGTAATTTTAGCAGATGTTGCTCATTTACTGGGCTAAGTAGACCAGGGGTATTTGAAATAAGCTAGTGATTTATCTGTGTGGAGGATCGATTAGGTGGTTTCAGACGACACGAAGACTGTTTAGATATTTCATCTTTTGTCACATTCTTACCCAGTGGCACAGCCAGGGTGTTGGACCAATCTTTAGTATCATGGTAGGATTAACTGAGATAATGTATGTAAACTGCCTAACACAGATGCGGGAACCATGTTGAGACAACCACAGCTTCAGGGCTGGCGGCAACCTCCTTGGCTATGCAATGTGGTTCCTAAGATCTTTGCAAAATGCAAAATTAGAAAGCTTCCTTTGCCTCTCCACTTCTCAGACAGTCACAAACTTTAGAATTTAGCAGTTGGAAAGTAGAGCTTTTGGTGGAAAAGTAGAGGAGCAACTTTTGACATTGTTCTACTCAATAAAGTAGGCAATCAAAATTTCATGAATTTGTGCTTTCTTCCCCGTGGGACTAAATACAGCTATTCTTGTTTTGTAAAGCTTTTCAGGTCTCTTAAATTATTCCAGCCTATAAAAGATTGTTCATGACTGTCCAAGGACAGAATCTGGCAAAGTTTTTTTCCCTCACTTTCTTTCTTCCTTTTGAGATTCCCCGCTTACCTGAAGGCTTTCACATGCCCCCACATTTAGAATGACTTAGATCTTGGGAGACAGAAGAAGTTGTACATGCTTTTGTTGGTGTCCGTTAGTCAGCTTTCTATGACTGTGACAAAATACTTGAGAGTCAACTTAGGAGGAGAAAAGGTGGACTTTGGCTCACAGATTCAGAGGTTCCAGTCAATGGTTGCTTGTCTCCACTGCTTTGGGTTTAGGGAAACATAGTATGCCATCATGGGAACGTGAGACAGAGGAGGCAGATTCACCTCATGGTAAATGGTAAGTGAAGACAGAGAGGAAGGAAATGGGGCCTTCACGTCACCTTTGAGGGTGCAGCCCCAGTGACCTGATTTCTTCTCACTAGGCCCTGTCCCCTACAAGTTCCACTACATTTCAGTGGTGTCACAGCATGGTGACTAAGTCTTTAACACTTGTGCCTTCCAAACCACAGCAGTATCGTATTCTCTTCTCTGCTATCCTCTCCTCGCATTCCTCTCTCAACCTCTTTGCTTTAATCCTGTTTCTTCTAGTTCATTCTGTCTCGCTTTCATTCCTCCTGAAAGCATCATTGCCTTTTGCTGCTCTTTGCTGACTCCCCAGTGCTACAACACTTTCAGCCACTGAGAGTCAGTCTTTTCTTTCCTTCTGAACTTCAGCACTAGACTTAATATCTCTTTATGGCCGATAAGAGATGACAATAGCATGTACAAGGTCAACCCATTTTCACAGAAATAATAATATAAGTTTTTGTGTGATACTGGGGATTGAACCCAAGGTCTTTGAACTGAGTTACATCCCCAGGCCTTTTTATTTTTTGAGACAGGGTCTCACTAAACTGCTAAATTCTTAGAGTGGGATTGAATTTGTGATCCCCTTGCCTTAGCCTCTGGAGTGCTGGGATTGTAGGCATGTGCACCATGCTTGGGTAATAATGCCAGTTATAACCATGGGGACCTTTTTCTAAGGTGTAGATCTTTGGAGGAAATGAGCTACCTGAATGAGCTGTGGAGAAATTCTTGCTTCTGATGGACCACCCTTGTGGAAGACAGGGTGTTGAGTGGGCTTTTCCTTATGATGGTGACCTACAGGAAATTATGTGGTAATAAAATTATGCCTGGCTCTCTACAACAAGGAGTGTCTACTCCTTGAATAGCTTGAGCTCTAATTCTTTTTCTTTTTCTAGTGCTGCTGCTTTGGTTCAGGTTCTTGGTTTCTCCAGCCCCGACTATGGCAAGTGAGGTCCTGGATTTCTCTGACAAGGGTCCTTGCTCTCCTCTATCCTCATCTGCCCTTAAGGGGTATGCACCTTGCTTCCAGAAGGTGCTGTCTAAAGTGTAAACCTGATCATGGCTGTTTGCTGTTTTAAAGAACTCTCCAGTGACTCCTCATGGCTTTTGTGAAAAAAAATCCTCATGCCTTAGTCTGAAGTCCTAGGCTCTTTGTGGTCCAGACTGTACCTACTTGTTTAGCTTCACCTGTTATAGTTCCTCTAGTCATAGCCTGGATGTCAGGGTTTATCAGCTCTTTTATCCTTTGTTCCTTTATTTGTGTGGTTCCTTGAACCTCCCTGACCAACTCTGTGCCTCACCACTTGGTGGTGGGTTGTTGTCTCTCCTCGTTGCTCCTCCTTTTTTTTTTCTTATTTATTTTAAAGAGGATAAAACAGAATAAAACCAATCAAAACAAACCAGTGTAAAAGATACAGGACTTCAAAACATTATGAAATCAACAATAATTACCATAATGCTTTTTGATGTCTTCAAAATAGCTACAGAGAACTTCAGACATAGTAAAAATCAAACAGAACAGAATAGAATAGAAACAATAAAAACGAAACAATGAATATGATAAAGGACTTCAAAACAAGCCAATAGTAAATCCAAAATTGCTACCATAGTATATCTTGCTATCCTTGAAATAGCTACTCTTGCCATTGGCTTTGACATAGTCAGACAGAACAAAAGAGAATAAAACCCAACCCAACAAAACAATGGAGATGATATAGGACTTCCAAAACAAGACCATAGGGAACCAACAATGGTTGCAACCCTCAGAAGGAGACTGCCCTCTAGATGTCACACTGTGTACCACTATTCTCTGATCCTATGATCAGACCACTGGCCCTAGACCTATGATGTTAGTGAAACAACAAAGCACCACAGGCATCCAATTGCAATTCACCTCCATAGCTATCATCACAGCCTGTGTTTCTCTGGATAAGCCGGTCACTTATGGGGGTGGGAGTGGGGACTGGTATTTCTTGTTTGCAAGCTCGCACACTGGAAGGGGCTGGAGTCTGGCTGTTCCAGTCCAGTGGTGGCCTGTACAAGGTGCTGGTTCCCAGACTGAGCTTGCTTGCTGGTATGGCCTTGTTCTCTCTAACCCTGGTCTGTGAATGGCACTGACTCCGTTGCTCCTCCTTTTATCTGTCTCCAAGTCTTTTCCTGTTTCAAAATTTCTGCCTCCTTTTGGGATACCCCTAACCTTTATTGCTTTATGGATTGCTACTTTAAAAACTCATGATTTTTATAATTTGCTTGGGTACTATTTCTAGATCTTACTGTAACTTTGCAACACTGAATGTCTTAATCATATAGTAAAAAACACAATTATGATTTATACCAGGTGAGATTTTGTTCTTTTATTCTTTGTCAAGAGATAACTGTTTTATTTTAGAGCATTACTAAGAATAAGGAATAGAGGCTTAAAACAGGTAGTTTTATATTTGAGAAGGAAAATGGAAAAAAGGGAGGATGGGTAGAAAGAAAGAATGGTTAAAAATACATCAAAGGCAAATATACACAGTGGATAACTTTTTTCCTATATTAAAACATTTTGCACTTGTTTTATCAACTTTTTGTCACTGGGACCAAACACCCAACATACATAGTTTAAAAGAGGGAGGGTTTATTTTTGCTCAAGGTTTCAGAGGTTGCAGTCCATGGTCAGCTGGCTCCAAAGCAGGAAAATTCCTGGTAGAAGGATATGGAGGAGGAGCAAAGCTGCTGATTTCATGGTGTCCAGGAAACAGAGGTCCTCTCAAATCAATCAAGTTGGGTATCAAGATTAATTGTCAAAGTACCTCTTTCTGGGAAAAGACATACAGATAAAATATCTCCTTTTGCATTTCTGTGGAGTCCTGATTATCATGGGGTTATTCTTGATTGTCTATGTGAGGCCTTAATTAGAGGAAATAGTAATGTGTTTCTGAAGCAGAAAAGTCATAGGAATAAAAAAAATACTTCAAGTAATTCTCAATTTCTATTTAGCAAGATCTGATATAGAACAGAAATAATTAGAGTGATAAAGTCTAACTGGAACTAGTGAATTTGACTAAAAGCCAAGAGCAATAGAGTCAGGACACTTATGTTCATGTTTAAATTACTCAAGTGCTTAATTATATAATTTCAGTTTCAATTACCAAATGCCCTTACTTTTAAAATTAGTCCTTTGAGTATTAGCTGCATGGTGTTGTTATTAAAGTTGAAAATCTGCTATTATGGTTTAGAGGATTATTGCAAAGTTGTTGGCATATGTCTTGTTTAATAAATAAGTTTAATTGTGCATGTAATCTGGTAATTTAATAATGATGAATTATATTTTTACAGAAATATTGAATGACATTTTTTCTTAGGCTAAAACAAAATTACTTTTTAGGAATTTATTTTCCAGAGAAAATACTTTATTATAAAATATTTAAAATACCTCTTGTACTATCTAAGCTCCTAAAAACAGCAAGACTTTAATGGAAAATTTACATTAAATATCCCCCACCACAAGAGGTTGAGAGCAGGGAAATAAAGTTCAATTAACAAGGGCTCAGTGTTTATACACTTCAGGCTTTCTCAGTTTGTATTTCTCCTAGAATATCGAGAATATGACGAAGTAGCCTATATAGGAGATTAGCGTATTTTTACTCCGTGAGGCACTTTCCCATTTGATTATAAACTCAACAGCTGCTATTAATGTTAATGAGCTTCAGTACTCAAGAAAGTCCCTTGAGCTCATCCTGAATTACCTTGGGCAAAACCTCTCGATTGGCATGATGTTCATGCTTCCGTTCGCTCTAGTTATCTCTGTTGAATTCCAGGGTGGTGGTGGTAGGGGCGGGTAGTTCGAATTGATTTAGACCTATGCTTTAGAAGAAGAAATTTTGAAATTTAAAATTCAAATAAGTTTTCATTTCTAAATGATATTGACCTCCCCATTGATTCTTACATGAAATCGTTGCATGAAGAGTTGCTTTATTCACCTTTGCCTTCCATTGTGGGGTGAAGAACTGAGGGACATGGTTGGGTTGACTTGTTTGAGATCTCCTGATGAACAACAAAGGACCCACCTCCAAGGTTTTTGCTCTCCTACTCCCCTTTTTCCATGGATAGTAGTGTGAACTCTGGGAAGGGTCATGTTTATAAGCCACAGACTACAATATTCTTTCTCATCTTTGTGGATGGAAGGAGTTTTGGAATTCACAGTTTCCGGAATGTTTTAAAAGGTTCCTTCTTAGCTCCATTACAATGACAATTAAGGAATAAATGAGGACAGAAAGAACAGATGACAGTGCAGGCAGGAGTTGTCATTCCAACCTTGAGGCTAAAAATAGATGGGAAAGTGGTAATTAATTTAGAAGAGCAGAGAAGCTGGAATCTGGTGAAGTATTAGGAGGAAAGGGCAGGCACTAGAGGCAGCCAGGACTTCTGAATGTGAGGTTGCAGCCAGAGCAGAGGAGTGGTTGAACAGTCAGGTGCCTCCCTCTCCAGGTGTCCCTTTGGATGACTTCTCTTTGCCACCCTGCCAAAAGAGAAGTGGTTTCTCTAGAGAGAGTGAAGCAGAGGAACTCAGGTCTTCAGGATTCCAGGCAGACCTGAGGCTTGGGTGATGGTACTAAACTGAAAATGGAGGTTAAGATGAATTCTAAATGCTGAGCGAGTGAAATGACCACCTCATCTCCTCTCCCACAGCTCCTTTCAGAAGGCCCTGGAAAGGTCTCTCTCCCCTCTCCCCTTTTCCCTCTGTGACTACAGAGGCCAAAAAGCACCAAGACCTGCAGGGTGAGTCAATGGCATAGATCCAGTCTGAATCTGAAGATTCAAGAACCAGGAGGACTGAAAATATGGTTTGAGTCAAAGCACATGAAAACCTAAAGTTCCAATTTGAAGGCAAAGAGGCAGAAGGAGCCTTGTTTTACTTTGGAGAGTTTCAACCATTTGGTCTATTCAGACCTTCAAATGATTGGGCAAGACCCACCCACTGTAGGGAGGATACTCTACTGACTCATAGTCCACCAATTTTATTGTTAATCTCATCCAAATGCAGCCTCAGAGAAACACCTAGAGTAACGTCTGGCCAAACATCTGGATGCCCTGTGTCCCAGTCAAGTTGACAACCATATGTGATAGAAAAAAAAATCCATACTAAGTATATGTCATGATAAAATTTCAAAATAAAAGAATGAAAGGATTCTTCAAACCTACAGAAAATAAATGAGTAGAGATTCAAATGGCTTTAACCTTTTTAACAGCAACCTTAGAAGCTATAAAACAATGGCATAACACCTTCAAAAGACTTAGAGAAAATTATTTCCGAAATAGAATTCTGTATTCAGCTGGCAATTAGCTATCAGCTTACTTATGACTTTTTTAAATTCAGAATTTTCATACCCAGAATTTTTATTTGTTTGCATTGAGGGAGTGTCTCAAGGTCTCTAGTATTTTCTGTTGTAAAAGAGTCTGATTTAGGCCAGTGTTTGTAACTGTTGGGTCTGTGATGCTCAGTAGAAAAACAGATTCCACATTAGATATGATGAAGCTCAAGAAAAGCCACTTACAATGCTGGCAGGCACTGTTGATCCATGCTTGGCTGTATTCCCTCAGCCCATCTTGTGCTGACCTACTCGCCTTGACATTGCTCTTGAGGAGCTGGGTGGGGCCAGAGGGAGCCTATAAGAGTTTGGGGGTGGGGTTTGTTCTGTGCTCAACCCTCAGTCAATGAGGGGGGAGCTGTTACATACGTGCCCCTTCTCCCTGTCCTCAGCAGTGTCACTTATGAGCATGTGCTAGGAATGTTCCAAAAAGTACTAGAAGCACCAGGTTCTGGATGTCCAAGAGGTAGCCCCCTCACTGATGTACCCTCAGATAGACCTGGGGCCACTTCTTCAATAAGCTACTGGAATCCTTTTCTCAGGATCTGATTTTGGGGGCACTGTGGACTTTTAGACGAAAGAATACTCTCATGTGAGTTTTCCTTGCTAAAATACAGAAACATCTTCCTTTGAATTTAACTTTAAAGAAAAAAACAGATTAACTTCATTGTAATTTTGAGTTGATTTGTGAAGTGTGGTGTATTCTTCTGGTCTATTTTAATTGAAAAAATGGGGGAGGAGATATGCTGGTAAAAATGACTTTTGCATTGTCAAATTTCTTTGATATTTTAGTTCAATTTTTGTCTTTTAAAATGTTTTAGAAATATCCCAAGCTGTTTGAGTAGCTGACCCTGAAAGCAAATTGATAAATCTTTCTAGAAATTTCCATAGGTGCAGAAAGTGGTAGCAGAAAGTGATACCTGTTTGATTTTTTTTTTCTTTCTTTTGCTGGTGGTGCTGAGGATGGAACTCAAAGCCTCATGCATGCTGGGCTATTGGTCTACCACTGAGCTATGCCCCAGCTCCATCACAATTCTTTTTGAAAAACTCCCTCTTGGCTAAGTTCCAGGCTAAGTGTTTCATTTTAGAGTTTGCCTGGATACTATATTTTAGACCCTAAATTCTCAAGTGTCTTCCAAGTCATAATTTAGGCCCAAAAATGTCATCCTGGGGGTGACATTTCAGGACAGTGTTGTATTTAAAGCAATAGAGTTTAGTTACCATGAGGGATTCAGCTATCAGATATTGATCCCATTATAACCTCTATACAGCTATGCGCACTGCATTATGGGTACTTGGAACTTGCATGCTTCACCTTAGGCACATTTGCTCCCAGTATTTGAGTTACACACTTATCAAGAGTTGTATCTTTCCTAACGCTGTTTATGCCAGGTTTTCTGGCCGCATAATTATACAATTTAGTTAACTGTTATGCATACTGATGAACTATGAATAAGAGTCGTTTCTGTGAAAACTACCGTGAGTCCTTCAGAAAAATTCAATAAGTGCACGTTGCTAAAGTTGCTGTGAAATTGGCTATTTCATATGGAAAAATATCACAAGTCTGGATATCACAGACCCCACAAATATGTTCTTAGATTGCTGTGTAAGTGCCTTTATATTCTTACTGAATTTTAAGCAAACAAACAAGAAGACAGACAGTGAATCTTAGGCCCGGCTCATGATAAGATAGATAGTGTAATATATATATATACCATTTGGTAACTTATACTGAAATAGAAAGTCTTAAGTTTGATTTTTTAAGTTTGATGGTAGCAAATATTTTATAGTAAACAGTAGATGTCTTGGCAGTGGGGGAAAATCAAGATGTTCACATTTTGGGCAGTAGAAGAGAGAAATATCCAACAACCTGTTCATCTGTAATCCACAAATGACTGAATTACTTATCAAAACATTTTGTTGGTGAAAATTTTTATAATATTGATAAGTAGGTGGGCAGGGTGTTACCTACAAAAATAAACAAAAAGCAAAGCATGAGTCAAGATTCAAAGAAACATCCCAGCAGTGGCCTATAGCTTTACAGCTAAAGCTTAAAAATAATCACTTTGTGTTACTTACAAACCAACAAATCCAAGAGCATTTGAAAGTACAAATTGTTTGTCTGTACCAGTTTAGTATAGCTTACAAAATAGGGCATGGATGAACTCTGAGCAAAGAATTTGTTTTTTACAAAGTTGTATATTTTCCAAAGAAAACAGTAGGTGGGAAAAATACTGAAAAAGCTGTGCTCCTCGTATCCTGATTTTGAGGACCCTGCAGGGGACACAAATGCCATGTGTCCCCCAGGAAATGAAACATGCTTGATCTAGTCAATAGGAGATAGAATTCTGAAATGTTTATAGAGTAATACAAGTGAAAAACTGTCTTTCTATCTGGAAACAATTGAAGCTAAAAATGTAGCACTGATTTATCAGAAATCACAAGCATGCACAGGTCTGTAATCCTAGCACTCTGGGAGGCTGAAGCAGGAGGAATGAAACTTTGAGCCCTACCTGGGCAATTTAGGAAGAATCTGTCTTAAGGTAAAAGGTAAAAAAAGGAACTGGAGATGTAGCTCAGTGTGAAGGCCCTGGGTTCAGTTGCTGATACTACAATTGAGAAAAGAAAAGAAAAAAGAAAAGAAAAGAAAAGAAAAGAAAAAGAACCATAAATATAATAGCCATTATTAGTCAAGTAGAGTAGGAGTGGAATAGTTTTCAGTTTGGCATGTTTATATCTTGGAGAAAACTGGCTCCAAATTGACAATGGCTGTAGAGAATCTAAATGTAGCATAAGGAAAAAAAAAAAAAAAAAAAAAAAAAAAAAAAAAAAAAAAAAAAAAAAAAAAAAAAAAAAAAAAAAAAAAAAAGAAAAAGAAAAAGACATTGCTTATTAACTGGCCCTGAAATAAATCAAGGGTTTCAGTGATTTGGTTTATTTTGTTGGGAAGAGAGCATACAACAAAAGATTAAGGATGATGTTGTAGTCAGGGGTTACATGGAGAACAACTGCTACAGGACACAGAGTTTGTAATATTGTTTTATAACAGTCACCCAAAGTTAAACACAAGAAAGTGTAGGAGAATCTGTCCACAACACTAAGACCCAGGATAGCCAAGGGCCTGGATCCCACAGCAATGTCATGTAAGAGTCCCGCTAGAGACCCAAAACACATGACAGTGCCTCCCACAGTACCAACTGGGAATCTAAGAGCCCACAATAAGGGCTCACGCCAGACTATTTACGGTTCTGTGCTGGGAAGGCCACAGGTCAGCAGTGGAGCTAGAAAGTCTATGCCAGCGGGGTGAAGGAGCTGTGCAGTGGGTTGAGGGTTCTATGTGGGAGCCGAGAAGTCACGCTCAAGAGAAGAAGTGGGGCTGCCCTGAAGAACACCACAGCCATCCCCAACGGTGACGAGGTCCCGCGCTCCTCTGACGATGGAGAACAGTTGAGCACAGGTCAGGAAGCCCAGCGTGACCAGCTTCTCAAGCACACAGCCTCCCCTCCGGAGCCAGGAAGCGATGCTCAATATGAGGAGCAGAGCTCCCGCAATGTGAACCACAGCCACTCTCACCGATGAGGTCCCGAGCTCCTCCGACGATAATGGCCGAGTCCATATTGGCGAAGCCAGCATGACAAGCACCTCCAGGAGAACCAGCGGCTCGAACAGCAACACTTGGAAGAATCCACAACGCCTCCTTCTTCTTCTCCACGTCCCTATTTATGCTGGCAACTTTCTTCAGGTGGAGCATCTTTACTCAACACCAGCTGAATTAATTCAACTGGTGCTAAGTTGACCACCAGTTTGTAATCCATAACAGATGACAAATCAGTGGGAAATGAAATTGTGAATGATGCAGAAATCATATATGCCACGACAAGGAAAGACAGCTGAATATGAAGAAAGAATGATCTTCAGGCAAAAATTGCTCATGTTATGCCCCCAAACACCCTTTTATGGTACGCAGTGATACCTTGGTACTTGTCAATTATTGGTTCTGGAAGGTGCAATGAGTATTAAAAGTGATGAAGAACCAACAGATTAGTGTTTGGCTGGAAAAGGTAACAACCAACCATCTCAACACTGACAAGTTCTAGCTTGTGTGTGGAGTACCAAAAAATGAGTACTGGCACAAAATTTTCACATAAAAATGTGTCAAGTACCAAATTCAGTGAGTTTCAAAGCAGTTGAGTACTGTACCCAAGGAATAACTGTCATGGCCAACAACAGCTTGTGTCGACAAGTCACCAATATGGGCATTAAACAATGGTGAAAATACATGTGAACAATCTGTTCCGTTTGGTAACAGGTGAGTATTAAATTTTATTAAATGAATATATATGTATGTTTATATTCTAGGCTAAAATGAAAAGTTTGAGATATGAATTTATTTAAAAATTGTTTGCCTTCATTTAACTATCCAAAAGCCTAAAAATATTTAATGGATCAACTATCATCTCTGCATAAGATAAAACCTTTTAAAATGTCACCTCTAGCTGGGTTTGGTGGCACCAAGTCTTTAATCCCAGCACTCCGAAGCCTGAGGCAGGAGGAGGAGGATTGCTGTGAGTTTGAGGTCAATGGAGCTACATGGCAAGACCCTGCCTCAAAAAAAAAAAAAAAAAAAATTGAGGAAATCTTAAAAAAAATTTCCTCTCTATGTTTCAGCTATCACTGTTCTTAGCTTGAATCTTATCAAAATGGAGTCAGTGATATGAAAGTGGTACCTGTTTGGTGTCAGAAGAGTGGAAAGGCATCCAGAGTTAGGGACTCAGCCTCAGCATCTTCCAACTGGCACAATAATTTCTTCCCAGGGCCAGAGCAAGTGTGGCCATCCAGACAGGTGACTTGAATCTGGTTTTGTCCCACATCCTTCAGACTGCATTGGAACATTTCCTACACCAGTCAGTCAAACTTGTGTGGACCCATACACTCAAGGGCCAAAAACAGAGTAGCCCCAAAGTCAATCACACTTGCAAATCGATAAGTATGTGGGCCCTGCCCTTCACGCTGTACTGTGTGTTCCTTAGCTATGATGCTAACAGGCAAGGAAAAGGATGGCAGCAATTTTTTGAACTAATAAAAATTATATGGGTTATAAGTCTCTTAATCTATATGCAAAGCTTTTGTGCACTTCTATGTTGGTCATGCCCCCACCCCCATCACTTGCTGGGTATTACAGATTTGAAGAGGGAACCTCTTGTATGTTGTGTGAGCTTAAAAAACAAAGCAAAACAACAAAACAAAGAACAAAAACAAAAAAACAAAAAACTCAGAGCAAACAGAAAGATTAAAATGATTTGGTTCCACTTCTTTCTTTTCACAATGAATGAGACCTAATATGCATCACATTACAAGCTACAGAGCTTCAATTAAGTAATTCAGCCACTCTGTTTTGGTCATTATGCAGAATTGATGGAAAGTTTTCCTGCTGTTCCCAGAAACTGCTGATAGTCCACTGGGAGAGCTAAATAAAGACTGTTTTAAGAGGATTGTGAGGAAACCTGACGAATGAGAACAACAGACAGCAGAAGTCAGTGTGTACACAAAGTGGAAGTGACTACAATCTCTGTCGTGGTGTTTTTCAAAAAACCCATTTTGGGATGATGAAGAGAATGCTCATGTACTTTCTAGTGTGTTTTTATTGCGCATAATGTATCTTAGTAGGCACGTTTGTGGGAGTAGTGAGAGTTCTTGCACAAAGGATCTGAAGTAGAAGATGGAATACCTATTTAAGTCTTTTTTTTTTTTTGGTTGATTGTAAATGCAATATTGAAATATAGCAGTGCTAACACTGTACACTAATAGCTAAGACTCAGCCTCCCTAGCTTTGGATCAGAATAGCAAGCTATTACATCACCAGTAGCACAGATATGAAATGAATACAGTTGACAATATGACTGTAAAGGAGTCAGAATAGAAAAGCTATCAAGCCAAGAGCAGTTATTATTTTCCTGTCTCTTCATGCATCCTTTAGCACCACAATTCCTTGGTAATATCATGTTACCCTTCCAGTTCCCTTTAGTTTTCAAGATCATCACTTTCACCCTATTCAGCCCCAGCCCAGAGTGATACACTGGTCTCCTTAGTTCTGTGGACTCCTCTGTTATGGTCAAGAATGTCCTCCCAAAGACTCATGTGTTTAGAGGCAGAGCTTTTGGAAGGTGATTAGATCATGGGGACACCAGCCTTCCCAGTGGATCAGCCCATTGGTGAGTAATAGCTGACTGTGTTGTGAGGATAGGGGGGCTGGAGGGAAGAGCTAGGTCACTGGGGCATGGCTTTGACTGGTGATCCTGTCCCCAGCCGTGCTGTCTGTCTCAGTTCCCTTACTGTTTTCTCTGTTCCGGCCACCATGGGTTGAGTGACTTCTCCCCACCACTCCATTTCACTGTGATGTTTGTTCCTTGGAGCCAGCTGACTATGGACTGATGTCTCGGAAATGGTGAGCCAAAAATAGTAAGCCTTTTCTCCTTTAGGTTATCTATGTTAGACAAAACACAGACATGCACTGCAGCACACTGAGAAGTTGTGCTCACTTGGTAGATGCTGAAGAAATACTCTGGATTCTCTTTTCTTTCCATTTCATTCATGATTTCCTCCCCACCAGTCTTCCTTTTCCATGCCCCATACTCGCGTCTCCAGGTCACCGAGTCTGTTTGCATGAATTCTACGATCATCTGTCTCAGGGGTGCCCTCCTTAGTACCTTTGGTCTATTACAAGTACATTTCCATCTGTAGGGGTTTTTGTTCTCTTGCCTCTATCTCATTCCACATCCCACCATGATACAGAGGCGCACACTTGTGTAACTCCATAGCATGTGGTCAACAGTAGTGCATACCACACCATGGCCCGTTAGGTCAAGATCCAGGAGAAAAATATTCAAGGCAGAAAAAAAGGCTGGTGGGCTGGAGATTTAGCTTAGTGGCACAAGTGCCTGCCTGGCAAGCATGAGGTTGTGAGTTTGATTCCCAGTATCCCCCTTCCCCCCAAAAAAGAAAAAATGGCTAGAGCAAAGACCCTGTGGCAGGCACAATCATGTGAGGAAGAAATACACCTCTACCTTGTTTAAGAAAATTATTGTTTACAAGTGCCAGCACCCCGGAGAGATCTGGGTAGTCCAGGGCAGGCCTGGAGAAGAAGCCATGCCATGCTGTGAGGACCCACCGCCATCAGGGGAGCAACAGTGAACCACTGCCCTGTGCCTCCCCAGCATTCCAGGAAGCCCAGATTGGAGGAACCCAGGTGCCTAGTCCAGGCCACTACACTGAGGGACCGGCAGTCAATGCAGGAAGCACCTGGGAGGCAGCAATGGGCTGATTTGGAAGAACACAGGACAATGTCAAGATGAAGGAGCAAAATACAATCACAGCTCTCCAGCCCACACAGAACAAGTTCAGGAGACACAGACATAGTAGAAATTAGAAGTCGCACACCTGAAATTTCTGAAAAGATACTAACTGAAATAAAGAAGCAACTTAGTTCTTGTATTGTTTGGTTAATTTTATGTGCCTATATCTGATGACCTGAATGACTATTTTGAAGACATCAAGAGGCATTATCATAGCGACTGTTAATTTCCTATTGTCTTGTTTTGAAGTCCTGTATTGTTTTCATTGTTTTATTTTTATTTATTTTTTTGGTACTGGGGATTGAACTCACAACCTCATGCTTGCCAGGCAGGCACTTGTGCCACTGAGCTAAACCTCAGGTCCTTCTGTTGTTTTATTTATTTATGTATTTATTTGTTTAACTTTGGTTCTTTTTTAGTTGTGTATTCATTATTTTTTCCATTGTTTTATTTTGTTTGGTTTTATTCTGTTTTGTTTTGATTGATTTTATTATGTCTGATGGCATGGACAGCTATTTTGGAGATAACAAGATATATTATGGTAGCCATTTTGATGTCCTATTATCTTGTTTTGAAGTTCTGTATCATTTTCATTGTTTTGTTTTGATGGGGTTTATTCTGTTTTATTTTGTTTGGTTTTATTCTCCTTAAAAAAAACCAAAATTATTGTTTGGAATTTTTTTCATCCTATCAGTTCCAGTTTGTTCAGGAAAATATAGTTTAGGTATGTCTCATTTATGTACCATCTAGTTAGATTTTTAATCTGGTTTGAGCATTTGGCTTCTAAAACAGACATTGAACTTATTTATGTGACTATTGTTATAGGAACATTACTCTTAGGCCTCCATTTGAACTATTTTTTCAACTTGTTTCCTTTTTCTCCTTGTTGAATTTTATAACTTTTATTCTTTTAATAATATTTTTCTTATTTTCCTTTTCTCTTTATTTTCTAAAATGCCTTGGAAATTACATATAACTTCTATATTAGGGTTTTAATAACTACCTTCAAATTGATACATTTTTTTCAATGCCTAAAATCAATCACTGCGTGTTATTTGGGTACAAAACAAGAATCTTAGCATCCTTTTATTCCATTTCCCCTTATCCTGCCACTTTCTTTTCTCTTTTTTCTTTTTCTGGTACCAGGAATCACACTCAGAACCTTGTGCTTGCCAAGCAGGTGCTGAGCCACTGAGCTATATCCCAGGCCCTACCCTACCACTTTCTATGTTGAGATTACCTTGGCTTTTAGCTCTAAATTGTCACATATTTAAAAATCAGTGCTTACCAAAACTGAGCTATCAGCTTTATCAGTTTCTTTTGCAGCACTTTCTTGCCTACCCTCCCTTCTGCTCAGTCCTGAGAGTCCTAGCATAATCCCGCTCGGTCCTTTGTTCTATTATAATCTCCTCAGGTGAGAGTGAAGGTTGTATTTGCCTGCTCTCACCCAGGGGATGGGTGAAGACTCCCTTCTGCAGCTCTCAAGTTTGCTTTGTATTGGATACTTTGTAAATGTTTGTTGAATGAATTTAAACCCTGCTCCCCCATCTCTCTGCAGCTCCGTACTCTGATCAGCTTCCCTGTCCTGCTAAGTGATCCCAGTTCTTCTGGTGCTGCCCTTCTGTGTTACCAGAGCCTTGCGATTGTCTCTCCTGAATGAGGTGTGCCATGGTGGCGCACCTCAGAATGGGTGGGAAACATAATGGAAGTCAGGGCTCAAACGTCTCCTGAAAGTTGTTTGTGCTTCCGTTTGCCCCTCGGTAAAGTGCTGAAATGTATTTCCCTAGACACGTGTGTGTACAGTGAGTGGATTGGGCACCGTTGAGGAGGCAGAGGGGTAGGGCACTTTTGGGGGTGCAGCTATGCATAGGGTATGAACTTGTCAGATGGGAGAATAAGAAACGCGCACCTGAGGTCTCGGATGTGGAAGAATCTTCGGGTGTTGTGTTTTTGTTCAGTCACACAGTGTGGACGTGACATGCAAGGTGAGGTCATTCCACGAAGAGTCTTATCCACTGATTTGTCCTGCTGCTTTGTCATTCAGAGGGAAAAACACCTTACTCCATGCAGAGACTATTCTACTATTTTACAAAGTCCCGGATGTGTTAGTCAGTTGACCCTTGGCCTCTGTATTGCCCTAACTCCATGTCTTTCCTTTATGCCAGCACTCAGGACACTGCACTGAACATTTTTCCTCTTCTGTTTTCCCCAAAGACACTTATTGGCCATTATCATGACGCCCTGCCTACCTTGGTTATTATTTGCCCAGGCAGCTTATTCTTAACTTTGGTACTTTAAAAATCTCTTTATTTCTGTCCTTATTTCAACTTTTCCTACACCTCTGGCTTGTAGCTTTGTTCCACGGGCTTAAGAGAGTTCTTTGAATAATCATGTCTTGGGGCTTTTGGGGGTGCAGTAACAAAATACCATCAATTGATGACTTCTACACAACAGAAACTTCTCATGCTTCCAGAGCCCTAGAAATCCGTGACCAGGTCACCAGTTGGGGACCTGCTCTTTGGTTCAAAGGGTCTTCCAGTTGTGTCCTCACATGGTAGACAGGGGGCAGCACTCTGGGCCTCTTTTTCTTATTTTGGGTCTCTTTTATAAGGGCACAAATTCCATTCACTAGAGTCCACCCTCAAAACGCAATCATCCACCATAGGCCATGCTTCCTAACGCCATCACCTTAGGAAGGTTTCGACACAGACATTTTGAGGGGACCAAGACTTTGAGGCCACAGCAACTCCTTTTTTCTTCCCTCTTTCATAGGGTGGAAACGTCTAGCAGAGGTCAAGAACAACATTGTCACAGGGAAGAAAAGTGAGGATGTTTACCAGGAGCTCTGACCTTACTGGGTGTCCTACCATCAGCTTAATGTGGTGAGGACCACGATGAATTGGATTCAACCAGCACTGAGTTCTTCCTGCCTACTTTCCCCCCTACTTTTCCTCTCTCCCCTACCTTCACTCCAGTCTTATCCATCTTGTGCTGTTCTGGAGGCTGGGAAGTCCGAGAGGAAGGTGCTGGCATCTGGTGAGGGCCAGTCTGGGTCTAAGATGACACTCTGAATGTTGCATCCCCTGCAGGGAGGAGGGATGCAGTGTCCTCCCAAGGTGGAAAACAGAAGGGTTAAAGGCACAAATCTGCTCCACAAGACCTTTTAGAAGGGCATCTAATGCCATTTATGGTGGTGGAGCCCTCATGGCCTATCACCTCTTAAGGCTCTAGCTCTTAATTCTATCCTATTGGGAACATTGAATTTTTGTGAGGACAATTCAAACCATAGCAATCCCCCCTTTATCCCCCATCCTCTTGGAACCTAGGAGAGGACACAGACATAGTCAGGCCCCTGAAGTCTCAGGGACAAATCTTGGTTTTTTCATTCCTGGTGATGACCAACATTTACTTTCATTATCTGCAAGAGACAGGACAGAAGAAGCCAGGTCTGCTCTTTTGCTACGTAAGAGAGGGAGAGAGGGCAGGGTGGAGAGAGGGATGCTTTTTGCCATAGTTGCATGTTCAGGCCTGCAGTGGATAATCTTCTAGTTGAGTACATTCTTAACTTTCTCCCTGGTATACCCAGTCTCTGAACTATGTAAAAGATTTAAGTACTTTAAATCTACACTCACATGAGATTTCACTCGGAGTAGGCTTTTATGAATATTCATGTTGAAGTATTTAGCCTCAGGGTGTGAAATATTAATCTCTTACCTGAGTTTTACATCTAATTCTTTTTCAATGACACAGAAAAATTAAATGTGACCTGCCACCAGGGGCATCATTAGGATGGGCTCTTTGGATTAAAACTCTGAAAGAAGAATTGATAATCTCCAATTTTTTTTTTTTTTGCTGTCTCTCATCATGCCACAGGCAAAACTGACAAAGGTATTTACCATTGTTTTTGTTCAACAGGGACTTCTTATCTACCCATATCTGAGAAGCAAATAATATTAGAGGTTGGTTTCTACTGGGGTCTGAGCAGTCCAGGTTATTTGTGTTAGGATTTTTTTTTTTTTTTTTTTTTTTTTTTTTTTTTTTTTTTTTTTTGTACTCACAACCTCACCAGTGAGCCAAACTCCTGGCCCTAATTTTTTTGAGGCAGGGTTACACTATGTAGTTCAGGCCGGCCTTGCTCACGTTGTAGCCCAAGTGGTCCTTGAACTCACAATGCTCCACCTACCTCAGCCTCCCACGTGCTGGGATTAAACGCATGCGCCACTGTGCCTGGCCTGTGTTAGGATTTGTTAAGAAGAGCACATGTCTAAGGGTATTGTGCTTACCAGCAGAGAATATGGTACAGAGAGCCTTGGTAGTGGATACACAGTGAAAACAAGTGCCCTTAACTGAGCAGGAGAAATTATGGAAGAGCTTCGGGTGGTGCTTCTGGTGTGAATGCATTTCTGTGTTTGTCTTTGGATATTTGGTGGTGAGTTTGAGAGTTCAGGTGGGTTTTCCTGAAGGGTTGGGATGTCTAAAGAGTGAAGAGGAAAAGGCCTTCAAAAATTATCTCTCCCTTTTCTTTATTATAAAAATAGTAAGTATTCATTGAATACAATTCAGAAGTAATGCATAAAGAGAGAAAGTATTTCTGAATCTACCATCAGGGAAAATGAATCCTGCCACTTTAATTACTGGTATTTTATTGTCTTGTATTTTTAAATTTACTTTAATTTTTAAAATAGTACTCAGGATTGAGGCTAGAGCCTTTATCTTGAGTGATATCCCCAGTCCTTTAAAAGTTTTGATTTATCTTTTGAGACAGGTTCTCACTAAGTAGCTGAATTGTCCAGGTTGGGCTCAAACTTACAGTCTTTCTGCCTCAGCCTCCCATAGTGCTGGGATAGTCTTTTATTCTTTATTTTAAAAGCTCAAACATGTATATTTTAAAAAGGCAGAGTCAGACTCTGCTGTTTTGTAACCTGCTGTAGTTCAATCATCTGGAAGGTTTTCTTGAAATCATTTTAAATAGCTATATAATCTATTATATAACTATATTATAATTCATTTAAGGAATCAGATATTTTTGCACTAGGTAGTTGCATTTTATATTTGATTTTTAACTTTATCTTTTGATACTGATGGTCACACTCAGGGCCTTCTGCATCTAGCGCAATAGCTCTACCACTGAGCTACATCCCCAGCCCTACAACTTAATTTTATAAGTGGCATTTCAGTGAACATTCTTAAAACTAAGTCTTTGCATATATCTATTATTTCTTCTTAGAATGAATTTCTAGAAATGGAATTGCTTAATCAGAGCCTGTATGTACATTACATACACACTGTCAAATCGCCCTCTAGATATGCTCCATTTCATGCTTCCATACTCTGCCTAAAGCCAGTTATTGTTATCAAAATATATATTTGCAAGATTTTAATGCGAAGTCACTAACTCATTGCTGTTCTAAATTTTAACTGATTTCAAATTCCACCTTAATCTCAAATGAAGTGTATTTTTTTCTTAAGGGTAATTATTTCTTGATGAAGAATAAAAGAGTCAAACAAAACCTTCCTCTTTTCTACCAGGAGATAGAATCGCTTCAAAAGAAATGATTATTTCATATCAAGGATTAGTAATAATTCCCTGGTTGTAGAAATCACCGCATTGGCAGAGCGTCCTGCTCTTGAGAGACAGATCTTTCTCCACATCTTTTTATTGTAATTAAATTCATTGTGATGGAATTTTACCTGTACATAATTCAGCACATTTACATTTAAAAAATTAATTTTGGGTTTGTAGAGCAATACTATCCCATGAGTCTAATGACTGTGATAGTGCAATTCAGGGTTATAATTAAGAATAGAATGGATAGCCTTGGGCATATGCTAACCAAGAATAAGTAGATTACTTTCATCTTTTGGGTTTAATCCTAGAAGGAGAGAAGAATGCTAGGTAGCATGAAAGGATACTATTGCAGCCAATAAACAGTATTTATATTCTTCTAGGTGAATTGCTATTACAATAAGTGAAAATGTTTCTGTGGGCTGCAGTATTCACTAATAAAAGTCCACGAACATGAACATGAATTGACCTCACTGGCTCAATTTTGAACTCGGCTAAAAGGTTATCTCCATTTATTTTGGCAGCTTAAGTTGGAAAATCAGCCTGGGTATTGGGAATTCCAATGAAAAACTGTAGCCTGGAGGCATCTTGCTTATGTCTACTTATTTCAATGCTTCTGAAAATCTGCCTGTCTTCAGTTACAGTTACTACTTAGACTATGATAGGTATCTGGCAAAAAATGATGCTACATTGCTGTTATTTATTATTTTAGTTTCAAATAAGATGCTGATAGGGATTACTTGAGATGTTTTCTGTTACCCTTACTCACCTAATGCGGCAACCTCCCAACCCAAGAACATTATTGTCAAATTAAAAGTTCTAAAGAAGCCGGACGTGGTGGCGCACGCCTTTAATCCCAGCACTCGGGAGGCTGAAGTAGGAGGAGCGTTGTGAGTTCGAGGCCAGCTTAGGCTACAACACGAGCCCAAAACTGGCCTGAGCTACATAGTGCGACCCTGCCTCAAAAAAAAAAAACTAGGACTGGGAGTTTGGCTCAGTGGCTTAAGTGCCTGTCTGGCAGGCGTGAGGTTGTGAGTTCAATCCCCGGTGCCGCAAAAAAAAAAAAAAAAAAAAAAAAAAAAAAAATTCTAAAGAGCACTGAATTCGCTAATTATATGTAGGTCATATCCATCATGCCAGAATCCCCATGGCAGTCTCCAGTGGCTGCCCTTGCCTGCAGAACTACTAGGGGTAATTTACCTGCCACTTAAAGCCCACTGCAGTCCTGGCCATTTGTCTTGGTTACCTTTTTCACTCGTTGCTGAGACAAAATACCTGATGCCCAAAACTAGGGAAGGAAAGGTTTGTTTCTTATAGTTCTTGGGGGTTTCAGTTCATACTTAGTTGGCTCCAAGGTAGTGTGGCGTGGTAGGGCCACCATTCATGGCTGCTGCAAACAGCGAGGTGTGAACCCAGCAAGAGAGGGAGGAAGACCTTCTTCCTGCCCTTACATTGTATGTTGGCTCCACCCTGGGCAGGTGCAACACTCACACCACCAATCCCAGCATTAGACAACAAACCAATCATGAATGCCAGACTCAGCCCCGTCCAAATTACATGAGGCCTTGGGGGGACACAGGAGCAAACCCATACACCATTGCCTACTTTTCCAGTTTCATCTTCCACAATTCACCCACAGTGTTTTGTACCTTGTATAAAACTCTTGATTTCCTGCTCTTTTGTTTTTAATTTTCTATTTTTTAAAGAAAAGTTGCTCTCTCAACTTTGAATGCACTCTTCCTTCATTTGCACAGAGAATCTTCGGACAGAAGGTTTTAAAGACACCTCCAACAAGATGCGCTCTGAGTTTGCAACCCAGAACATGCATTCTTGTCTCTGGTTTCTAGTTGAGATGACTTCTTTCTTCTATGCACTTTACTTGTACCCTCTTTGAGACAGCCCTTACCACATTCTGTGTTAGATTGTATGCTTGACTTACTGTTTTTACAGATTAAAAATTGGAATCAGGGGCTGAGTTTTATTTTAATAATTTAATTCATTGTACTTATAGTGCTAGGCATGCATTAAGCCACCAACAATTGCTCAAATGAAGATGTTCTGATGAATTATTTGCATATATCTAATGTGATTTTGGGTGTTTAGATGACAAATGTTAAATTTTGGGGTGATCTGGACTTTAACTTTGCTGAGTGTTTTTAAATGGTGATTTGAAAAACTTTTTCAGAAACTGTGATTTGAATTTAAGTTTATTAAAAAAAGGTTTTTTTAAATTATTAATCTCCTATAGTAACAAGTAAGTCTGACCTGGGATACAGCAATGAACATAAAGTACATGAATTTTTTATTCATTTAACTTTTTGATTCTGTCATTGTCAGGTCCCACCATTTCCACAGGACTTAAACCTCAGACATTTTTTGTTCTTTCTTTTTCTTTTTTATTTATTTATTTTTTGTTTCTTTTTTTTTTTTTTTAGTTTTAAAGATAGTAAAATCCAACAGAACATAACAGAACAAAGTCAATCAAAATAAAGCAGTAGAACTGGCACAGAACTCCAAAGAAAGAAAGATAATGTGAATACAATAGCTACTATAGTATATTTTGTTATCTTCAGAACAGCTGACCATTCCAACAGGTATAGTAGAATTGAACCAAAAACAAAACAGAATAAAACCAATGAAAGCAGAATGTAAAATAAAGCAAAAAAAAAAAAAAAAATGATCAGAGTAAAGCAAAACAGTGAGACAAGACAGAAGAGAATTCCCCCATATTTTCTACATTGCCTACTGTCATCTTCCAAAGAGACGCTCTGTTGCTGACTGGAGGCCTGCAAAATCTACAAAAAAATCCTAGCATTTAGTTGCTTAATGTTCCTTATTTGCTATCAATTTAGCCAGACCTCTGAACCAGCAGGTTGCTTATGGGGGTGGGGGGGGTGGAGGGTGGTAGTGGTGGGGTGGTGGGGTGAGGGTGTGGGGGTGTTCGTCCTTGATTCCAAGCCCGCACGTCAGTGCCGCTGGGGCCCAGTGGGGTGGGTCCTGGAAGGGCCCATTCTTGTTCCCCTCCGGGGGTCCACGCAGGTCGCCTAGGCCCCCAGAGGGCAGATCAGTTGTCTCTGTTCTTTCATATAATCAGTCATTTTATTCAGTTCATCTTAGAAGCCGCTTGTGAATTCATTCCCTGCCTTCTAGCGCAGTCCGAATTGCTTTAACATCAGCTTGATGGCCTCCCTTCCCCACTCCGCCCCGTTTTTGGGGCACTGGAAACCCTCTCTGCAGCCTCATTCACAGAAATCTCATCAGAAACCCCCTCCCCAGACATCAGTTGTAGCCTCCTCCTGAAGAGATCCAGATCCAGCTTTGCGCCCCATGGTTTTGCTAATCTGCTTCCTTTCTTTTTTTTTTTTTTTGCAGCACCGGGGATTGAACTCACAACCTTGTGCCTGTCAGACAGGCGCTTAACTCACTGAGCCAAACTCCCGGCTAATCTGCTTCCTTTCTATCTGAAGTTCCTGGCAATCTCTCCTGCCTTTCTTGGCAGCACGTACGTTTTACTTAGAGTACCATCTCTTGAGGGTCCTTCAAATCCAAAATGGTCATCTTTGTAAGCCATCTGCAGCTTGTGCTACCTGGAGCAGGCTTTTCTATTCCTCTTCTATGTTCAAATTCACTCTCACCATATCCTACTTCATCACCAGGAAATCTCTGATCAGGCCTTTTTTTCTGGCCCACTAATTAGTGCGTCTGTTTTGCCCATTCGGGCCTTGCTGGCCAGCTGTTACATATACCTGATCTCTCCAGATGGACTGAGCCTTGCACAAGGCTGGTACTTGGGTAAATATCTAGTGACGTGAGACTGGCATCATGATTTGTTTCTTTCGTGTTACTCTGGCACTTAGCACTATTCTTGAGATAGTGAACATTCAAATGTCTGTAACTTTGGAAAACGGTTCGACAAGATATGACTGAAAAATACAGTGTATGTTTAAATTAAAAATTATTGCAGTAAAAGATACATTGCCATTGATTCCCCTCTAGATTCTCCCCTTTGCTTCAAACAAACTTTATCCTATCATTCTTGCTGTTTGCTGAAGCAGTTCTGGAAGTTCTTTTTCGTGTCTACTTGCACTGCCTCAATGATCTAAATCAAATCAAAACCTCTGCCTTTCTGAGTCATTTTGACTTTGGAGGAGAGCCAGAAGTCACATGGTGCCAGATCTGGTGAGTAAGGCGGAGGAGGACACACTGTAATGTTTTTACAAGCCTGCCTCTTTGTTGGGTGGTGTGAAGGAACGGCATTCACCATATTTTTGATCACACCTCATAAAGACATGAAAGACTTCCAGAACTGCTTCAGAAAGTGACAAGAATGATGGGGTAAGTGTGTTCAAAGCCAGGGGGAGGACTTTGAAGGGAATCAATGGTAATGTGTCTTTTACTGAAATAATTTTTTTAAAATGTAAATATTCACCACAGTTTTTAAGGTTAGTATTCACCTTATATCTGTAATAGATCAGGCTGCTTTTCAGAAGTTTAAAGACATTTCCATGATAATATATGATAATGAATTTTTCCCTCTTCCCCTCAACCTAATAAGCCCTTAGAAACCATTAGATTCTCCTGTAGCACCTTTCATATCAAGCAATAAATAAGAAGAATTTTAGCATTTTCTTGTGGATGGCCATGGCTAATTTGTAGCTGAACCCTGGCACATGCTGGCCATTGATTGGAGTTGCGCGTTGTATATACAGCTCAGAATTTCCAGCTCTCAACTCTTTGTGTCACTTTAAACCAGTACCTTCAAATTTTCTTTAAAAAGCAAAAACCAAGAACCCAAAGCAACTTGGGAATCCTCTGCCTTTACAGGAATTTCTGATGGGATCTGTGTCCTCTCCCTAGCTGGCTGGGCCCGGGTGATAGTTGCAGTGACCGCCCCATGGGGAGAGACGCTGATCATTCTCTGGGTGAAAAAATGGAAACAGAGCCAGAGCTTTCTAAAGGCCACTTTGAGAACTCTGCTCTTTGTATTATCCTCTTTCCTCATTATTTAAAATTTGTCTCAATATTATTAAAATCTTATCATTGCAATTTCCCCCTTATCTCATATTAAATGGTTTCTTGCACCTGACTTAGTGCCACTATCTCTCAGGTTCTGCATTTTATTTTGCTACAACATTGAACAGCTAGTAAAGTTCTGTGACCATCAGAGGATACAACCAGGACAGTAAATCACACACATCATGGAAAAATCCATCTGTGAATCTTAAAAAGCCATCATCCTATTTACATGGAGAGAAAACTCTGTATTTCCTCCACAAGAGGGCAGGAAAGTCTGGGCTGTAAATAGAATTTTTCAAAAAAGTCTACATCGGGAGAAGTGCTTTACTTTTCATATATACTTTGAAAAAAAATAACCATTTTTTTCCTCTTTAAAGAAGTTGCAGGAGGAGATGATTTTTAAAGCCCCTCTGGTTTTCTGGGCAGTTGCCCTTTAGTGCTGCCTGTTATTTTTTTGGTTTGCCAGATTCTGGTCAGGTCCTAACTGCAGGACTTGGTGATACTATGCTGTTGTCACCAGTGACCCAGGCCGCCTGTCCTGAATGACTCGTGATGTTAGTCCCTTCACACTGAGGCGGAGAGGAAAAGAAAGACGGGCCTTTCACTGGATGTTTCTGGCAATGAGAAAATAATGCCTGTGTCAAAGAAAAGAAAAATCATGCGACAGACTTGAGACCAGTTCTGAGCACATGTACACATTTATGCAGTCTCCTGCTTGTATTAATTTTTATTCCTCACTGCTTCCCGCTGGCTTCCACCCCCACACTTCTTCTGTCCTTTTTTGTTCGACGAGATTTAAATTATAGGCCATGCGACAAAACCTATCTAAATCTGTGATATCAAAAACTGAATGCTTCTCTCTTCTGGAGATCACCACAGGGTTGGCTTAACATATTAGATCTCACTGTGCTGGGGTAACAGTGGGCTTTGCAAGTGAAGGAGGAGACATTTGACAAGTTCAGTTTATTTTCACAAAAATACAGTTGGTGAAATATTTGTAGGCTTCTGATTTGGAGCTTGAATGCTCCTTGAATACCCAGTGTGAACTGAACATTTCTTTCTTTCTTTTCTTTTCTTTCTTTCTTTCTTTCTTTTTTTTTTTTACGAGCTAATAGGTTATGCGAATGATAAATCGTGTAAAACAATAAAGCATTAAAGACTAAATTTTTGTTTAAGGCCGATTGTGATTTCCCCCCCTGGAGTGCATGAAATTAAAATGTGTGCACGGAACCAACTGATTGCTTCAGAATGTGTTGTTAGTGGTGGTTGTCTTCCCGAGGTGGTTAGTGCTGCTAAAAGAAAGCGAGGTAGAACAATTCAGGGGGCAAGAGACTGATACAAAGAGGATGTTTATTGACAGCTACAGCCAGCATCAGTTGGCATAGCAGAATCAGTTAGCGATAGGCATGGCAGGGGTTGCTGAGAGAGATATCACAGAAATAACATAAGGGACGCTCAGTGCTGGCAAGATGCAAGTGTCCCCAACATGACTGGCTCACAACTCTCCATCATAAACAACATGACCACCCACATGCACTGCGTGTTGCGGTATGGCTGCTTAGAAACCTACAGTCATTTGGCACTGGTCCCTTTAAGTACCACGACAGTTTGTAGCTTTAGGAAAGGTTTGCTGGAAAAATGTCCTATTCATTCACTCCTACTTAAAAGATACAGATGGCCATATGGGTTTGAAAAAAAAAAAAAAGAAAAAAAAAGATTAAACTATGGAACATCTAGTGGTCCTAAAATTTCACTTCATTCCTATGGATGCCTTATATCTTTCTTCACAGCCTGTCTTCTTTTCAAAACACAGACAGTAGAAATTATCTGTTTTTCTTTAGGAGTAGCATAATGGGTAGTGGGTGAGCGTTCTGTGTTGTGGGTAGATATCTGTCTGCAGATAATATTTATATATTTTCATTTTCTTTTGCATCGTAACTCATTTTGCCCAAACTGAGCGTGGTTAGTCTTGATCGAGTGCTAGCACAGCAATTCTGGCTTCCTCCCTGCAGGCAGCAGGAAGAAGGAGAGGCTGGACTAAGAATTCTGTAGCACAACGTGAACAGGAATGTGCTAAACAGACTTTACCCGAGGGAAACATGAGGAAAACATCTTATTAGAAGATATACATTTAATATGTTTTTCATCCTTGGAAAGAAGAACCCAGTCTGGGAATGTCTTTTGATTCACTGGTCAAAAGGATCAGTGTTGTTCTGTGTCTCCCCCTCCCCACGTGCCCGTCTTTAGAGTAGAAATGATTTATTTACAGAGAAAGGAATGGTACTTTGATATACTATACTAACATTTATGGTGTTTAAATATATTTATGAATGTGTAAAAATTATTAAAGTAAACATGCTTTAGGTTACCCTGCGATCAGGTAGAGTATGAATGCAAAGCCGGGGAATTTTATATTAAAAAAAAAAGACAAAGAGAAAATACATGTGAGTTGATTTGTAAAATTTAATAATCTTAGGGTATGTGGATATGTCTATTTTGTGTATAATTTAAAATATATAACCCTGTAAAATATAGACTTAATATACATAGGTACATTTTTAGAGTCACGATAAATTATAATGCTAAAGCGCCAAGAAAATTTCATTATAATTCTTTAGTTACTCAGAAAATATAAGAATTTTTCTTTTACAATAAGAAATGTCCACAATTTATCCATTCTGGAAAAAATGATGGTTTTTTTTTGGGGGGGGAATGATTAGTTTCAGAGCAAGAGAATTTTTATTTGCTCTGTAAGATTTTTCAGGCCTTATATTAGTTCTTTAAAAAAATGTTCACTTAAATGTACATAAAATTGCATTTACAGGTAGGATATAAGAAACAGGCTGGTGCGACCCCACGCAGACTCCAGGAAGAGAAAGAGATGTGCCTCTTGAGATCCTGCTTTGTTGGGTCAGGGAGGCTCCAACCAGAAGACAACTAGCCTGCCTTCCTGGTGAGTGTGTGCGACTGGTGCAGACTCCAGGAAGAGAAAGAGATGTGCCTCCTGTAGGCCTACCAGCGTGCAGGCTAAGCATCAAGGACATCCTCCCCGCCCCCATAAGCAACCTGCTGGTTTGGAGGACTGGCTAAGTTGATAGCAACTAAGGTACATAAAGCAACTAAATGTTTGTATTGTTCAGTTGATTTTGCAGGCCTGGAGCTGGCAGTCTGAGCATCTCTTGGGACGATGACAGTATGCAATGTAGCAAATATGGGAGAATGTCTTCTGTCTTGTCTTTGAGGCCCAATATTGTTCTTGTTGTCTTGCTTTATTCTGATTAACTTTTTTGCTTTATTTCTGTTTTTATTGGTTTTATTGGGTTTTGTTTTTGGTTTGATTTTACTATACCTGATGGAATGGTCAACTACTCTGAAAATAACAAGATATGCTATAGTAGCTATTGTTTCCTAGTATCTTTCTTTGAAGTTCTGTACCAGTTCTACTGCTTTGTTTTGATTGACTTTGTTCTGTTCTGTTCTGTTGGATTTTACTATCTTTAAAATAAAAAAAAGAGAGAGAGAGGCTATGGACTAGTTCCAGTTAGCTTAAAAGTAACAGTTTCTTCTATCTCTTCATTGAGTCCATTTTTCTAGCAGCTTCTGTAGTGCCCAGGAAGGATAAGTGCTCTTCTAGGAACATTGATAGCATGGGTAATACAAATCAAGATTGTCTTTTAGAAGTTTTTTGAGGAAACTGGAGACCCCAAAACTTACTACTCTGAAAAAGCAAAGTTTTAAATTCTTCTGGTTTTCTCTTTGCATCTGATTTTTAAGCATAAAATGACCACAAGAAAGCACGGCACTTGTGTGGTCCTCAGGAAGAAGGGCGGGAGCAGCGAGAGATCCGCTTACGCACCTTGGAGGGAAGCTGTCTTCTTGCTGCCTTTCTCGCTTAACCCGTCCCTGCTAGGGCTTCCTCGCCAACCAGGACCCTGGCCAATGACAGTCTCCTAGGTCCTACTATCGCTGTGGGGGCGGTGAAGGCTTTCCCCGGGCATCCAAACTTCATTATGCACAACCTTTTAATTTGAGCACCTTAATTTTTTCCTAGGCTACTAATAACTGTTGAACACTAAAGATAATTCCTACACGTATCTTAGACGGTCAGGATTATTTAATTTATGCCAAAAAAAAAAAAAAAAAAAGATTCTAATCCTGAGCACATTATTTGGGAATCAGGGATGAAGAAGCTCCACAATTTTATGCTTCGGTGCAATAGCTGTGGCTTACACATTGTCATTATTGTGCAAATAAACAGTATATGCAGGGCGAACTTTTAAAATTATAATTGTTAATGTGTATTAATTGTATGAATTTATAGCTTTCACTGTGACATTTCCATACACGCAAATATTGTTCTTTGATCATGTCCACCCTCCATGCAAGGTAGACTTTTTGTTTGTTTTTTTGAGACAGGGTCTCACTTTGTAGTGCAGGCTGGCTTCAACCCCCAGTGATCCTCCTGCCTCAGCTTCCTGAATGCTGGCCTTACAGGCATGCACCAACATGCCCAGCTACAATGTAAATTTTTTTAAATTGAAATTTTAGTTATGTTATCAGGTAGAGTTGTAAAAATGTATATATGTAAAATTTATCCTCTTTTACTAACTCACATTTTATATTTAAGCCATTTAAAGCATTAAACTTTAAATTGACACATATTGTGCACATTTGTAGGGTACACTATGGTCATGCAATGCATATGAACTATGATTGAAAATTACAATGAATGCTTACATTAAAAATTTATTACAATAAAAGACACATTGGCAGTACCCCCTCAAAACAGTTCCCCCTTACTATAAGCACACTTCCCCGTCACGTTTTCCACTTTCTGAAGCAGTCCTAGAAATCTTTTTTGGGTCTTGGTGTCCCGAATCATTTCAAAAAATTTACCTTTCATGGTCATTTTGACTTTGGGGAAGAGCTGGAAGTTGCACTGTGGCAGATCTGGTGAATCAGTTCCACGGGGACACACGGTCATGGTTTACAAGCCTGCCTTTCTGTTGAGTGGCACTTGGCAGCATCACTCACTGTATTTTTGATCACACTTCATAAAGACAGAAAAGAGGGCTTGTTCAATAAGTGGCAAGAATGGTGGATACATGTGTGTGAAGTGAGGGGGAAATATTCTGAGGGAGGTAACGGCAACATATCTTATACTTGAACCAATTTTTAAAAATTTAAACATCTACCATATATTTTGGTCATCCTTTTGAGAAATAATGTAATTTTTAAAATAATGTAATGATAGTTAATGGCCATTCTTTTCTGTAGTTGGTGGCTGCTTAGATCTTGAGGCTTTGCTCAAAGTGTTCACTGGTTCTAGCAGCTAAATTAGAGAGTAAATGGAGAACCGCATCCTCCACTGAAGCACAGCTCTTGGAGTGCTGGGCACACCTGGAAAACCACAACAATCAGGCCACTGCTCAATTTTTTTTCTTTTTTCCTTTTTTTTTTTTTTTTTGATACAGTGTCTCACTATGCAGTTCAGGCTGGCCTCGAACTCACTATGCAGCCCAGGCTGGCCTTGAACTCATGATGTTCCTCCTGCCTCTGCCTCCTGAGGGCTGGCATTACAGGCGTGCACCAACCTCCTTGGCTCATTGCTCAGTTTTGACCACCAAATTCTGTTTTGGGGAAACAGAGTGTGATCTTGTCAACCAGGGTTTGTAGAGACAGAAAAGGGATTTCTACCTCCCCGAAGCTCCTTTTGCATGATCCAGAGATGAGAAGCAAGCGCTGAGATGGGGCCAAGTAAACAAAAATGAGGGAGCCCCCTGGACCCCAAGAATCAGATCACAAACATCACCAGTTGAGGACATCAGCCACTGGCCCTAGAGCAACCAGGAGGGAAGGGAGGTATCCGGGGAGAGAACAGGGCAGTGAGGACCAGATGACAACTTTGTATTTTGCCTTTGAACCCCGACTGTTGCAAAAATAGCATCAAGAACCCCGTTATAGCATTTGCTCAGATCCAACAGTTTACCACTTCAGCATCTCCTCTCTTGACTTATGCACATATATTCTTTTTTTGAACCACTTGAGTAGGTTGCCTAAATCACGCCTGCGTTCTCTTTAGTCTTTCTGTGTGTATCTTCTAGAGCAAGGATATTCTCTTACCTAATCACATCAAATGCCAGAAGTTTAACATGGATCCATTTCTTCAATGTAATCTGCAGTGCCTATTCTAACCTCGTTATTTTTTTCCAATGATCTTTTTCTTTTTTTAAAATCATTTTTCTCCCTCGTGAGGGAATCAGTCCAGGACCACCTTTGGACTTTAGTTGTCCTGTGAAACTAAATCACAGCTAACGGACAAATTTCAGCCCAGTTCATTGCTCTTCATACTTCCCTTCCATCTACCAAAAGAGGGCTTCAGAGCAAGTTTTATTTATCCTTATTTTTGCAGATTTATGTGTAGTACATGTTGATGATGCTATGTACAGCTTCTGTGTATCCATTACTGTTTCCAGACATTTCCATGTGAGCCCCCTATGTAGAGCTGAGAGATTTTATCTTTATCCTACATTCTCAATTAGACTTAAAGCTAAGTAGCAGGGGGATTTTCTCACTTGGGTAGCCTGGGAGGGTTTCTTAATGAAGTCAGAAAAGTGTCAGGTCGTGTTTTGGAATAGTAATAGCTGCATTTTGCTAATGTACCATACACATTAGTGTTTTATTTAATCTTCAAAACAAACACATGGAGTAGGTTAAAATTCTGGCTCTTGTGACCAGCATTGGCTAGCCCTTGCTCACCAGTTCAAACATTTACATTTCTTAGAGGGCTACCTACTTTTCCATCCCAGAGTCTACAAAGATGAGCTTGTAATATTTTTTATCTCACTGTTTTTGGAAGAAGCTTAACTATGGAAGGGAGGTGAGAGTTAAAAGAATCAAGGGAGCATTAGGTGTGGAGATCTTGCTTTTGCTGAAGTTGCATGTATTTTAATCACAACTGTGTATTTATTGTATAAGCCAGGTTGGCAGGGGCAGCAAGCTGAAGGCTACAGGATGAAGATATAGAGGAGATGGATGCTTAAATGCAGGATGGATAAAGGAGAATGGAGATAAGAGACATGAGTGAAGAGGTGAAATTTGTACAGCTAGCAAAACCTTTGGCAGGAATGCCAGAAACTGAGAACATTTGGCTCTGCTAGCCTCTATTTTTTACTGTTAACTAGGAGACTGAGTCATTAGCTTCTATGCTTAAAGAGGCTAAAGGCGGAAGAGAGAAGATAGGGAGTGTGAAGAACAAGGGTGAATGGACGAAACTCCAGCTAATAAGTCTGAGGGATCTAGAGACCCAGGATACCTATGCCCTCATTCTTACAACTGGAGTCCTGGAAAGCAATATGGTTCTAGCAGTGTCACACATACAGGACAGTGTGGGAGGAAAAGAAATGTCTAGGGTGTCTGAGAGAGCTCTATGGACTCCCGGTCTTTTGAGGGAGCATTAGAGTTTTCCTATGTGGCTAGAGTGGCACAGATGTTACATGGGTCTTCTGGGAAGGAGGAGGAAGCAGCAGTGACCCATGAGAGCCAACTGGAAGGAAATGAGGACATTTTGGAAGAGACCAGGGCCTAGTAGTTCTCTGTGTCTCAGTTTTGTCCAAGATCTTTTGTTGAGATGATAAAGATTTGTATCACGCTGACAGATGTTCTTCTGAACCCACATACCTTAAAAAAGTAATTGGCTTATAAATAACAGGAAAATATCTTACAAGGCAAATTCAAGTTCAGCTAGCTCTTAAATGGGAAGCACTTCTAAATGTTAGTGTTACAAGGGCTGAATTTGTTGAGGAATTTCCACTGAGAATTGGAACTGAAAGAGATGTGCGATGATAGAAATGGAAATCTCTCTCTTATGAGGCTTTGGAATATGGACATTTTTACTTTCCAATAATTTTCTGCCTGAAGCGCTGACATGTCTAATTAATAATAATATTCTATTAAACAGTATGATTAATCTGAGAGATCATTATGCACAAGTAGATTAAAAAAGCAACCTAAATCCCCTTGGTCTGATTTAAGATAAAATAAACCTGAATTTCTTAGATAGTGAGATTTTTTTCCTCCTGTGTGATGTAACTGGAGGGTACATTCTAGTTCTGTGATTCTTTCTACGTGTGTTCTTTATTATCTGATAATCTTAAAGAAGACTTATGGATAAATAGTACCTATTCAGTTGCTGTCGATTTAATTATAATTTTGTATGAGTATTTCATGAGAATATTATTTTTTTTTACAGAATATATCAGTTACATAACATCTTTCTGATGTTAACTTCATATAGGGCAGAATTATGAATCTTAATATTTCGCTAATAGGAACAAAGAAATATTTGGTAGAAATTCGGGCAGAGTGGGACTCCCATTGGATCTTTCAGGGCAAATCAAGCTTGAAACAGCCTGAATCATGAGCCAGAAAAGTGGGAATGGTGTTGTTTTACACACAACACAAACTGATTGAAAACAACACAAATTGTTGTTCCTCAAATTTCTTTTTTCATTTATTGTTGGTACCATTTTTGATGAACTTTCCTACAGCCAGGCACTGGGGTACAGTGGAAAACATCTGCCACTGGGCCTTCTTGGCTTCAGGTGTCAGCTTTGCCATGCACCAACGGGGAGACCTCGGACAAGTTGATTAATGCCTCAGACCTCTGCATCCTCGTGTCTAAAATGTGGCATCACTGAGTTCCTAGGTGTGCCTCTGAGGCCGACTGTCTGAGATGTGGGTCCCTTTGGCTCTGTCACTTGAGACCCCCAGTAGTGGGGCAAATCTTGTCAGTCTCTACCTGTGTTAAGCAGTGGGAGAGTGAAGGTGACAAGGCCCACCTTGAGAAGAGTTCATGATGATTTTAAAGGCTTTTGCTCCATGCCTGGGCTAAAAGCCAGGGTCCATTATTGCTTATGACAGTGGAAAAGTTATCAGATTTTCAGACCACATATAAATTATCTTTATGGATTATTTTGTCTTTTATTCATTTAGTTTTCATGTAGAATTTTAACATTACAAAAATTTATACATCAGGTAAATATCAGAGCCATATGGTAGTTTACCTGAATTTTGTAATAGTCCTGAACATGTATAGTATTTTACAAAACATTTCCTGCATCGTATTAAAATTTTAGAATACAGTCAGGATTGATTGTGACCAATTTTAACTTTTGATTTTTGCCTAAATGCTATCTCTGTCATCTTAATAACTGACCAGATTTTGAAAGTCCATGAAAATGCCCTTTATATGTGAACACACACACACACACACACACACACACACACACACTCCACCTATAGGGTGCATTAGGAAAACACACTGCCCAGCTATTGATATTCATAAGTGTTGATAAAGATGTAATAATTTGTACTGTTGTGTAATAAAATTACTGATGGGCATTGGGAAGAGTTCCTATAATTCCTTCAACTAAATATAATAGGGATTATAAAAAGCAAATAATATCAGAAACACACATAAATTAGATAAGCCAAGTTGTAAAGTATGATTGGAAAATGAACAAAGAGTTTTGAGATGCCAAGATATTGAAGATAAAAATTGAAATTAAAATACACGGTAAACTAATATATTGTCAAATGGGAGTTTTTTAGAAGACAGGAGGATGAAACAAAAATTGATAAACATGAATTGTATGCTCTTAAAGCACATAGTTCATGTTCCCCCCTCCCCTGCAGATATTTGTCCTTAAAGTGTGTATGTACTGGATGAAGTGGTCTTTATATAAAAACACATGAGTCTATACAGCCAGCCTTGGTCTGCAGGACCGTTAGCTCCAGGAGAAATTCTTTACACGCTAGTTGATATGGAGACCCAGAGAAGGCAAGTGACTCGTCCATAGCCACTCAGCTCATTCAGGATGGGACAACCAGAACCCAAGCCCCAGGGACACTGGTGCAGTTTCTCCTTCTCTAGAAGTGGCTGGTTTATGGCTCTCAGCTTAGCGAGTTGGTTCTTAAGTTTCCGTGATTGGTAGTTCACACCTCTGGTTTTATTCCTGCTGCTTAGTGAAATGCAAGTAGCTCAGCATCCAGAACCAGATGGATGTGGGTTCAAACTCTCACACTGGCCTTCAAGGCTTCCATGTTATACAACTCGGGACACCATGACAAGGGCATTTCTGAGACGAGAGCTTAGAATCACAAGAGGTGCAGAAAGGTGAGTCTTGCAGATACCTTAATTCACTAGCAGTACTTAGCAGACCTCATGAATATGCATAATAAGTACCATATGGACTCAGGTTCTTTTATTTCAGAAGCTGTAGTAATGGGGATGAGAGCCAGAGCAGTGGGTCCCGTCTTCTCTGTCACGCTCCTTTTAGAAGTCCTGGCCCTGGGCTCCTCTGTCTCTTTGAGATCCTGGGCTGAAGCCCTGGCCAACTCTGAGAATGCAGTAGGCAGCTAGTGAGAAGCTGCGAAGTGGGGCAGGGAGTGCAGGTGCTGCTTGTGTCACCACCCAGAAGTCCCGTATGAGGAGAGCAGGGCTACCCACTGCAGTAGGACAGGGTCCATTTGTCTGTGAGGTTGGTGAGACCTTCCTTAGACTCCTCTGAAACCTCTTCTGTTGTCTCTCAGTTTGCCAAACAGCTATGATCCAAATCTGGGTCTCAGAGCCTAGCAATTGGTGGGAGAGATGGAATTTTACTTCGGCAATGCTTATTGTGAGCTCTGTAAAATTAAGAAAATGAATTGTTTTCAAACAGTTGCAGAAGAAGCATTTACATATGGACAGGATAATTATGGTGTAACCAAAGCTGGTATTATTTAAGCTGGGACTTTGGTAGTCTAATTTAGTGGATGTCTGTAGTAGATCATTATAATCACAGCCCCCAGTGAATCACACCTTCCCATATCCACACCTCTTTGTGATGTGATATGGTTGCTCTTCCCATCAAGAAATGGAGTTTCTTTTTCCACTGCCCTGAATCTGGGCTGGCTTTGTGACTTGCTTGGACCAGCATGATGAGATGAGGCAATGATGGACTTGCAAGTCTAGATCTGTTAGAGTCTGTTTCCGAAGGGAGAGGACCAGCCTCTTCTGCTGGAGACAGAGACTGCAAGGAGCACCTCAGCCAGCACCCAGCACCCAGCACCCTGCACCCAGCACCTGGGCTCAGATGGCTGAGGTACACAGTCTTGAATGCTTAGACTCTGTCAGACCCCTGCACTGCTGAGCCCTACCTATGCTCTTGACATGTAGATTTGTGTGTAAATAAAATAGTGGTTATTTTCAACCAGCAGTAAGATTTGGTGTGGTTTGTATGTATCAATAGATAACTAACACAATCACAAATCTAGTTGCCATTCAGACTCACTTAGAAGCTTGTATAGCAAAGCAGATGACTTGGTCCGACCTCCAGAAGTTGGTTTGGGAGGTTTAGTGGAGTGGGATGGAGTATCTCAGAAGTCCTGTAATCCCCCCGACTCTGGCCCCATGCAACTTTTATTGAGCAAATTTCAACTCTGTAGTGAAATTGGAAGACTAGCACAACAAACATCCAGACAAACTTTGCCTACATTCACCAACTGCTGACATTGTACCATATTTATATTACTTGGCCTTTCTAACTTAGTTATCGATGTTAATGACTTCATCCCTAGATTGCAGCATTTATCACCTAGGAAAAGAACCTTCTCTTCAATGACCACATTGTCTTTCTCGAAGCCAAGAAACTTAACAATGTTTCAATAGCATCATTTAGTTTATAGAAGATATTAAAGTTACCTAGATTAGGAAATATACTTTGTAGATTAAAAAAACTGTATGCCTACTTCTTAATGAAGAAACTGTACTCCTTAATGCTTGGGTCTCACCTCCTCTTGTGTCTCTTTTCTCCCTTCCCTTCCCCTCCCTTCCCTCCCCTCCCTTCTTTTCTTTCCCTTTCTGCACTGCTGTGGAGCAACCCCAGGGCCTTAAGCACACTAATCATGTTTTCTACTACTGAGCAACATCTTAAGGTTTTCTTTACATTACCAATTTCTGTCTGTCCATGGACTCCTTACCATCAGCACATAAACACATTCCCTGGCATCTCCCTTTCTCTCATTTCACATCTGCCTCTGTTATAAGCAGGGATTACAGGGAGAACAACTGCATTCAGAACACAGAATTTCTAACACTGTTTTATCATGGCCACCCAGAGTTAAACACAAGTGCAGGAAAATCTGTCCACAACACTAAAGACCCAGAATATTCAGCCAAGGGCCTGGATCCCACAGCAATGTCCTGCATGAGTCCAGTTGAAGGCCCAGAACCCTTGACAGTGCCTCCCACAAATCCAACTGGAGGTCTAAGAGCCCACAATAAGGACTCATGCCAGACTGTTTTACGGATCCGCGCTGGGAAGGTCGCAGGTCAGCGGTGGAAGCTGTTAAGCCTATGCCAGCGGGGTGAAGGAGCTGTGTAGTAGGTTGAGGGTTCCACACTGGGCCCGAGAAGTCATGCTCAAAATAAGAACCAGGGCTCCCCTGGAAACTACCACAGCCATCCTCAGTGGCAGTGAGGTCCCGAGCTCCTCCAACGATGAGAACAGTCAAGTACAGGTCAGGAAGCCCAGCGTGACAACTTCTCCTGGAGATTAGACAGCACACATCTTCCCCTCCGGAGCCAGGAAGTGATGCTTAATGTAAGGAGCAGAGCTCCCCCAAAGTGAACCGCAGCCTCCATCAGCAACAACATCCCAAGCTCCTCCGACGATAATGGCCGAATCCATACTGGGGAAGCCAGCATGACAAGCTCCTCTGGGAGAACCTGCTGCTTGAAACAGCAACACTTAGGAGAACCTACAATGCCCTGCTCTTCTCCACATCTCTGTTGATGCTGGCAACTTTCCTCAGGTGGGCCATCTACACTCAGCACCATGCCGATTTAATTCAGCTGGTGTTAAGTTGACCACCAGTTTTTAATTCATAACAGCCTCTCTCCAGTTTGGCTCCATCTCTCTGCTGCCTTTCACAGCATAGTTTAAATCAAAAGGGTGACTGACACTGGCTGTTTCGCCTCTTATTTCTCACATCTCATTCTCTTCCCAACATAGCTAATAGGGTCTTTCTTCTCAACTCCACTGAACCCTCTTTTCGTTTGATGTATGAAAATTCATGAATCTATATATTTAATTCATATCATGCTTCATGAATCTATGCATTTATATCGTAAGACTTCAACAAAAGAAGAGGGATAGAAGCCAAAGCGCAATTAAAAGGTATTACAAAGACCTGAGATTATTAGACAACATGGTCTCCGCAGTGATTTGCTTTCAGGTAATACAATTAGGAAAGAGTTTATGAGCAGCAGCAAATAATATTAGAGCTGATAATATCATTAGAGTCATATGAATAAATTCACAGAACCAGAGTGTCTATGATCTCACTCCCTAGAATGGCAATTTTTCTTTTCACCCTGGCATAAATGATCAGGTCTGTATTTCATTGGCCCAAGACAAAATTGACTCAGTCCTTCTTAGAAAATTAACTGGCCCATTGTTGGTCATCCTCCCCTCCCTCAGCCCCAGAATGAACAGTTCCCAAAATATTGCTTGGCTAAAGATCTGACCTCACAAGATAGTGTGAAAACGCACACCACCATCTTGGAGTTGTCAGGAGCGTGAACCACAGATCTGACAATCATTTTTGCCCTCTGTCTTTTCTTACCATGTGCCATTGCTCGGAGATATCATTTTGCTCTCTAGATCAATCTAAGAAAATTATACCTTTGTGGAAATGTTTATTGTATCTGAGCCCTGCCTGTCAGGTCAGTAATAATCTTATTGATTTATGATGTGGTGGCTGTTTCTGTGTCCTTATATTCCTTGACTTTCCTAGTGCTACCCCCAGAGCTGATCACTGCCCCACCACCATTTGCAGGGTTTGGGGGTGGCGGTGGAAGGAACTGGAGATTGAATCCAGGGCCTTTGCACTGCACTACATCCCCAACCTTTTTTTTCTTTTTTTTTATCTTGTAAATTTTATTTTGATATAGCTGCCTAGGCTTGCTTCAGCCTCCCAGAGTTCCAGGTTTAGAGATGTGCACCACCGTGCCTGACTTCTCTTCTTTGAGCACTTTTGTGACATCACATTCTATTTGGTTTCCCTGATCCCTCTGTGGCAACTTGGTCTATTTTGTTGCCCTTGGTCTCCTTCTCTGCCCAAACTGTAAGTACAGGAGAGCTTCAGGGATCTCTTAACAATTAAGTTTTCCCCAACTGATCTCATTCAGTCTCATGACTATGTTTATGTACCGAGAGAGTCCAAGACTAATATGCAGCCCTGCTCTGTCCTCTGAGTCCATTCTCTCCTAACAACTGCCTCCACGCTCTCCACTGTCAGGTCTAGGAAGAACCTCAGAGCTAACAGGTCCCAGTGAGTTTTTGGCTCCCCTCTCCCATCATGCTTCTGCCCTAGACTCCAATGCTTTATTTGCTTCCTCTAAAGCCAAAACCTAGGAATCAACTTTAGCTCTTTTCCTCACAGTCAGTCTATTAGCAAGACCTGATGCACTATGCCCCAAAACAATCTGAAGACTCAGGTTTTTGCAGCTGCATTGCTACCTTCTTGGGGTGTGTGTGTGTGTGTGTGTGTGTGTGTGTGTGTGTGTGTTTGTATGGTCCAGGTTCCAGGCCACTGTTTTCTCCAGTCTAGATAACCAGGAGTCTTTGAGCTGACTTCTCTGATTCCTTTTACTTCCTAATCTCTTTCACCAGTGATCTTTGGCTACTTTTCTGCTTAAAATTTCCACGGTATTTGAAACAAAATCCAAACTCCTTGCCTGGCCTTCTAACCCCTGTGTGACCTGGCCTGCTCACATCTGTCATTTCCTTGCTCTCACCATGCTGCAGGAAATTTGGCCTTCTCTCTGTCCCTTGAACATGGGAGGTTTTGAGCTTGCTATTCCTTCTCCTGGAATAACTTTTCCTTATATCTTTGCCTGGATTTTTCTTCTTCATCCTTTATGTCTTGACCCATGTATGACTTCTTTCTTGAAGTCAGTATAAAGTAGCCTTCTCAACTACTCTTTATCATATCCATTTTCTTCAGAGCACATACCTGTTCTAATATTGCTTGCTCATTTATTTATTAGTTATATCAGTCTGTTTTCTGTTGCTATAACAGAATACCTGAGGCACAGTAATTTATAAAGAAAGATTTACTTGGCTCCTGATTCTGAAGGCAAGAAGTTCAAGGTGGGACAGCTGCAAGGACCTTGTGCTAGGTCATAACTTGGCAAATGGCTTCACATTTAGAGTGAGAACCATAAGTGGAAGAGAGGAGGGGACAGAGGAGCTGACACACTTTACCACAACTAATCCAGAACTATAGGAACTAATCCAGTCCCAAGAGAAGGACATTAATCCCACCTACCAACACCACTGTATTAACTAAATTTCACATCTAGTAGTGTTGTGCTATTGTGATATTCCAAACCTACTTGTGCTAATGGACTTCTCGACTTTATGATACTTACATTTCCTGTTTTTACTTCTACTATTTTATAATTCTTCAGAGACAGGGACAACTGTATTTTTGACTTTTTCATCTCCAATACCTGGTGCAGTGTCTGGCATGTTGATGTCCAATAAATGTTCAAAGAAGGGAATGAATGTGTACACAGAACATGAGTCTAATCAGGTGGAGCCATATAAAAACAACTGCTCTCAAATAGGATCTAAAATTTACTAGACAACTAAGTCATGGTGCCTGCTCAAATTTAGATGTACAGTAAAGACATCTGACTGGTGAATCTAAAATAGACTTTAAAATAAAGACCATTCACTTATAGCTAAACCTCCAAGAGTAATGACTGACAAACTTGCTTTTGAGGCTAGCATGCTCTTCATTCCAATGTTTAGTTCTAGCTCTTAATTTTTTTGAGATAATTTTATATATACAAATTAAAAATTGGCCATCGCTATATTTTCCTTGTAGACATATAAAAATAAAGATGACTTAGGGCAAAGAACCCCATGATATATATGAGTTTAAAAAATCTTTTTTGCTTTTTGTACCTTTTGATGTATTTGAAATATGCTTTTACACATCTAAAACAATTTAGGAAAACTATGAATAAAGCTATTCACACATTCTAGGATCCTAATCTAACCTTGAAAGATTTCAGTTTCATTCTTACTTTTGCTACAATACTCCACAGGCATCCTTTGTGTTTCTAAATATTGAAATCAGAATATACATGTCCATATCGGTTAGTGAAATACAGGAAGCTGTAACTTTATAGTATTTCCAGACAATGAATATACAGTATGTTTTGCATGTAATTTTTATCTCCTTCCATCAAGTATAACAATATGTTGAATTTGCCATGGGCCTTTAAAGCTTCTGTGTTGAGAAGAACTCTGCATGAAATTTTAAAGAGATTGGACCTTTCATGTGCACAACAGCAGGGCATCTCACTATAGGGACAAGAAAGGGAGAGAGAGATTTCTGAAGCAACTGCAAAAAATAACAGCAGAAGCAATTATTTCATCAAAGGTTGATTTTTTCCTATTCCATATATATATATATATATATATATATATATATATATAAATTTTTTTTTTTTCAAATTCCTTAGCTGGCGACTGTCTGTCTTGTTGCCTTGTTTCCTGGTATAGTTAAATTCGAAGGTTTAATGTGGTCAAATTGGGAAACATTTTGTAAATGAAAAGATGTTTATTTTAGAAGGTGGTTGTTACTGGTGATTACATTTAAATGTATTTGCAAGGGAATTGCAAATGGGGAATGATGCAAAGTGCTGACTGTCTCATTCCCTGGAGTCCAGCATCTGTTTATCTGTTTGGGGATGTGAATGACACAGACTCATTTTCTTCCTTTTTCTCCCATAAACATTAGCTTGAGCTTTGACTGCTCGGGTGGGAAGGAGAACAGGATCTCTCCAGCTCTGTGGTTAATACTGATACAGTTTCTTTTTATCTGGGGAGGAGCTGGGCCCTCCTGGCTGTGGAATCAGTTTGTAGCCCTTCTGTGGCATTGACATTCCTGGCAGTGAGGATATCAATTGTGGGCCACCATCTAGCTTTACAGTGATCCCATGAAATCTTCAAAATAAAATGCTGGGGCCTCTCCATGGGCTGGATATTAACCTCTCTCTTAAACCAAGGTCAGCGTCTTTGGAGTTGGGAGAACTATGTCCCCCTGTTCTTTCCATGATTCTGGTTGCAAATTGAATTGGATGAGAACTGAGTCAAATTTCCCCAAAAGGTAAACAGTGAACCTAACCATTGAATTTGATTCGGTTCTCGTCCAATTCAATTTGTGACCAGAATGGTGGAAAGAATTGAATTCATGAACTTAGGCACCACTGTATTTTCTCTTCCTTCCTTCCTTCCTTCCTTCCTTCCTTCCTTCCTTCCTTCTTCTTTCTTTCTTTCTTTCTTCTTTCGAAAGGGTCTCATTTTGTAGTTCAGGCTGGCCTCGGCCTCACTATGTAGCCCAGAATTCATAAGCTTGGTATTTGTTTCCTTGCTCTGCTGTTGTTCATCTATTTTAGATGACTTACTGTAAAGATGAATTACTGATTGGGTGAGTTACTCTTTTCCTTTTTTTCCCCTAGGATGTTGAGAGGATTAATTAAATATTTGCTTGGACTTTGAGCAAATATTTTTCCTCCATTGTAGTTTTCTATTTATTGGTGCTGTCACAAGTGACTACAAATTTAGTGACTTAAACATTCTGGAGGCCAGAAGCCAAAATGAATTACATGGGGCTATCTTAGTCTAAGGCTCAGAAAGTTAAGTAAGCTTGCCTAGACCACATAGCCAGGAAGGGGTAGCTCTGGAGTTTGTGACTCAGGGCTGGAGCTGTATTTGTAAATACCTCTGCCTCCTGAAATGGGCTTCCATCCCAAAGAAATAGCTTAGCATTTCCGGAAAACCTTGGCTTCCTTTTGGGTCTATCATAATGCTTAAAAGTCCTGCCTCTATTTAGGACCGGAGTCAGTGGTCAGGGTTTTAATTATGAGGGTTGTTTTTTGATTGTAAGTAGAGAGAAGTTTTGTTCACTGGAGTTCTGGAGAACTTCTTGGAAACTACTGTACTCCCAACCAAATGTCTCAATCAACTGCGAACATGAGACCTGTAGTTGATTTCCAAAGAATTGAAATGTCATTTGAAACAGTCATTACCTAGCTGAGCAGAGCGTGAGCTGTTCCTTCCTTCTATACCATTGGTGTCCAAACATTTTTGTCAAAAGCAATGGAATGCATTCTTGAAAAAAAAATCTCACCTAGACCCTCAGTACCCTCAAGTGACCCTTGCACTAGCAAGTTTTCTTAATCTCTCTATACAATAAGAGCAATCTAGGGCTCTTGCACAGATGAAATGAGATACAGAGCGTGAAACTCCTTAATGCTTGGCACAGGAAGATTGCTTGGCGGTTGGTGACTGCTGTCTTTATGTTTTCAGGTGGCCCTCATCTCTCTCCTTGGATCCCCTTTGTGGTGATTTTCAGGTTAGCTTTTAGAGGCTTATCTTGATACTCCTGATTCCAGATTCTGGAGGATGCCCCTCTGCGGTATTTGGTTGCCAGCAGAGCTCACAACTCAGGATCTCCTCTTCTCTGCCATGGAGGGAGACGTGTTACAGGAGACCCCAGCGCTAGAACAAGTTCATGTCTATGTGTGGCACCAACCACCATGCTGGTTTGAGCCAGGATAAAAATAAAGACATATTCCGTGAAGGTCTGTCTTTTCCTTTGGCTCCTTAGTTGAATTCATCTTTGCTCTACCCCCATCTGCTGCCCAGGTATGTGCAATATAAACAAATGATTCATGTGTGTATGTGGTATGTAGACAGTTCAAACAATATATATGTACAAAATTGCCGTTACTAGCCCCATCATGCTGGCCTTGCTCTCTGTACCATCCTATGAACTGGCTATTAGTTTAGTGCATATCATTCTAGACTATTTGCTATGTATTTACCTATCTACTTTAAAAACAGTGTTGCACTATGCTCTTTTGTTGATGAACTGCCTTTTCAACTTAATTTTTAAAATCTTTCATGTCAGTGCATGTACATTTGTCAATTCTTTTAAACATTGGCATAGCTTTCTATGTATGGGTGAATTAAGACTATAAGAACGTTGATGGATATTCAGCGTTTCAGTTTTTATTTTAAACATTTCAGTTTTTAAACATTTTAAAGTCTATACCTTTGAAAAAAATGTATGCTTTTGGGTTAAGAGGCAAGTGTCCAATTAATGTCTGGGTAATACAGCCCAACTGTCTTTCTAAAAGCTTTGTGGGTACTTCTGTCAACAATGTACAAAAAGACATTTTTATAGGTTCTCATCTTTGATCTTTTGAGTTTTCAACCTGGTAGATAAAATGCCTTCTTATTTTAATTTGCACTTTCCTGATTATCTATGAGATTAAATGTCTTTGCAGTTTTTTTATTTATACTTGTGAATACCATCAATGTTTTATTCTCCATTTTCTTTAGTTGTTTGCTGTTCTCTATTGTTCTATAAAAGCACTCTACATATTATGGATCTTAGTCCTTTTTTTTGCTATATCACTATTTTCTTCCAGAAGCCATCCTTTAACTGTGTTTTTGTGACGTTTGCAAAATATTCAAATTTTAAATGTTATCTAGTTTTTTTCTTGTAAAATTTATTGTATTTTATATTTGACAAGGGACAGGAAAGAAAATTAATTTAAAAAATTACTCAGTTTCCTCTGTGGTGAAAAGGCTTATGTCATTTGCATATTGTAAATAAGAAAAGTTAACATATGATGTTTTAATGTCTTGTTACAAACTGAAGCTACTTTCAGATTAAGTGAAGTATTTACTGAATATGTACTATGTGTTTAGTGTGTTGGGCAATAAAAGATAAATATAACCTGGATGTGGTGACACATGCCTATAGTCCTAACATTTTGGGGGGTCGAGGCAGGAGGATCCCAAGTTTGAACCCAGCCAGAGCAACGTAGCAATTTAATGAGACCCTTTCTCAACACTTAAATGAATAAATGAACAAATAAATAAAAGGTCTTGGAATTAGCTCAGTGTGAAGTCCCTGGATTCAATCTTGAGTACTGGCTTATACTATATTATATTATATATTACACATATATGTAAAACATGCTCTGTTTTTAAGGCATTTGTATGTGAATCACAAATATTTAGATATACCTTAGGAAATTACATAAGGTGTTAATTGGTTAAGTGCTAAATTTTGTTAAAGAATAAAAGTGGTGTCAGAATTCAAAATGAAGCAGGTCAACAGAGTATTTTTATTGGCACTCCAAGAAAGGTTTACTGGGGAACTTGAACTGAGGCTTAAATCCTGGGAAGGGTTTAGTTAAAGAGCCTGTATCAATTTTCTATATCTGCATAGCAAACTACTACAACATTTAGTATCCATTGAACCTAGTTTGCAATATTATAAGCTGACAATTTAGGCTGGGATCTGCTGGCTGGTTCTTCTGGTGTGGGCCAAACTTGGCTAATCTTGTCTGTGATTACCTGTATGACTGCAGCCAACTGATAGGTAATGTGGGTTGACTGGTTTATGATGAAGAAACAGCCTGGATGATGATCCCCCTTCTTCACAGGGGCTTTCAACTTCTTGCAGGTTGGCCTCGGTTTGTTGCTGTGGTGGCTTCTGAGTTCCAGGAACTTGAGATGGAGATTGCTCAGGATTGATATAGTGCCATTTTTGTGGGTTGGTGAAAGCAAGCTGTAAGATCGGTCTTGATTCAAGAGATGGAAATGGTACCCTTCCTCTTGATGGGAGTAGTTAAAATATTGTGCCCTTTTTTGTAGGATACTACCAAATTCCAGTTCAGATTCATGTCTACTGAGTGATTTAATCCTTGAATTTATGCTTGACCTTGCTCAAACATTTGTCTCTGACAGGGAAGGCCAGGTAAAAATCCAAATAGTAGAAGAGTAGAAGTTTGGGTGCAAATTACATTTCTCCATGGTGAAATGCATATCGGTTTTTTAAAGAATCTTTTTTATACTGTTTTGAATAGGATGACTAGGAATATGACGTGTGCATTTCTAAAGTAGCCCGAATGACATATGTTGGCCTTACCATTCCCTCCCACCCCACACCTTTAAAAATATGCTGGAAGCGCGTAAGGGATGGAGTAGTTAGTTCTGTCAGTAGATGCCATAATCATTAATGTAAAGTATTAAACTAAAAAGTTACATATGAGAATTTTTTGATTTAAAAGAGCCAGCATCTAGTTTTGATTTTTTTTGGGTATTAATCCTTATTTTCAGGTTAGTCAGCTACTTGTAAATTTTGGTTAAATGATTGGTGTCATTCTTCTTACCTTATCTTGGCTTTGCACAAACAGTCCTAGGAATCCCATCACTTCTTGCTTTTCCTGCCTGAGGTAAAGGGAGATAGCCAACAAATTCTTCTTCTAAGTATCTCTTAGTTATAGCAATTGTGAGGGCTCTCAGCTCAGTAGACGTGATGTTCATGTAGGCAAACAGACCTTCTGGTTCATGCCTTTGTTCACAAAGTTATGGTCTCTTTCCCAAACTTCTAACTCAGAAGAAAGCCTGATTATTGTCAGGACAAAAATCCCAAATACTTTTAGATAAAGATGGCACTCTTTAAAAACTCAGAGTTATTTTCTATTGTCCTTAGTTCTTAAAGAGTGCACACCTTGAGAATTCTGTATATTATACTTCAAAAGCCCAGTTCCCACTGATTCTTGTACAAAATGATGCTAATTAAAACAAATATGCTGTTCAGTAAAGGAACAGTGTATCATGAGGGAGCTGTCCGTGAGTGCTGGAGCCAGTCTTGTTTGAATTAGAAAGATGTCTGCTAAGTTAAGGCGCCCCGTGGAGATGTAGAAGGCCAGAGCTTCCAATGTCCATACTGTCTTTATTGAGAGACATATTTATATCTTCCAGACTAGCAATTAATCACTCAGTGGGGTTTTGGAGGGGGGAGTCCTGAGCTCACAGAGAATCTTTTTGTGTTGCCAGGAACCACAAAACATGGGCACAATTAAAATGCTGATTTAATTTATGATACAGAGGCATGGAACAAGAATGTTTAAATGATGTTGACAGGGCCAGAATTTCAGAACCACCTTTTTAAAAATAGAAAACAAATGCCTACCCCCTTAAATTAAATTATATTAATAACATGTTTCTGTAAGTTGCTTGGAAGCAAAATAAAGCTCTTGACATTAATTAAAATTTGAAGATGTTGTATCATTTGTTGTTAATGTGCAGCCTTTGTTAGGGGAAATACATTTCAAAGTGATCTATTTATGAAAATTAAACAGGGAAAATTGCCTATTGAGCAAATGTCGGTTAATAAGGCTGCCTTTCTTAGAAATGTGGATTCTTAAGTAACTAAAATGTTTTTATACTCTAATAATGGTTTCTATTTTTGATCCTCTCAAAAATTGCCTTTGTTACTTGAATTTTGATATTTCCACATTGAATTCCATTGTCAGGGGGATTAGAAACTCTAAAAACCAGGAAGGCTTTCATATACTTTGGGCTGGTGAGTAACACAGACTCGCAAAGAGAATTTCATCTGAAATCACTGTGGTTGGCCTTGTGCACCTCCTCCAAATACCTCAGTGGGACCAGGAGCCAGAGGGTCCCATTAGCAGCCTTTAACTAGCTCTCTTCTAATTAACACTCTGTGCTGTGTCCCAAAACCTCACTTCCTTGCTTTCACACAAACTAGAAAGTGCCATGAGATAATGGGACAGTCATTCTCCCTGCTGAACCCCTATAAGGGCAGCTAATAGAGGCACCTCTGGGAGGACCTCACATGCAGATAATATTCTGATAATAGCCTTTTGTTGAAAAAGGTGATTTTTTTTTGCCCAGGTTATATTTTTCCCTTTTGGTTGCCAGTACAAATGTGTTAGACTTGGGTTTTCAAAGTTGATATCTAACAAAACTCTTTGGCAATGTTAAAATCGTATGTTCTTCAGCAAATGAAATCAAGAAAGCACAATTAATACATGTTGTACCTTACCACATCGCCTCCATTTTTGTGGACATTCAGGGTGCAGTTATAGTTAAGGGAATTCATTGCCCTCTGTAGGTCTTGGTAATTCTGGGATAGGAGTGCGAGTGGAAAGGAAGAAATGGGGTAGTTTGTCTAAGTGTGTCCTCCCACTGGTTAAAATGAGAGCAGTCACAGGAAAGGCAGTATTTATTTTATGAACATTTACATGGTATGAGTTTGCTTTTGGGAAATGTCCCTGTTTTTGTGGAAAAAGTCTTTTGACTTAGGTAATAAATAATAATTAACCATGGCTGACATTGTAAGAATTGTTTTTCTGTCCTCTCTTTACGCATTCCCCCACATCCATTTAGTCACCAATTCCTGTGGCTTCTGCTCTTTAATATCTAACTATTATGCCCGCCCCCCACCTCTTCCTGCCACCATGGACTCCCAAACTACTCTCTGTGCAGACATTGATTTGCTTGTTTACTCCATTGGAGGCTACGAATCACGTTTTATTTGACTTGGCCACAGTGCCTGGCACATAGTAGGTGATCATTATATATTTGACATATTAATGAGGGCTTTTGTATAAATCATTTAATTCAGTCATTCTGAACAGGGCGCGGGGGTGAGCATGGATATGATCTTTGCTTTAGCTGAGATTTGGCAATGTCTGGAAGCATTGCTTGTTACAACTGGACCAAGGTGTGTGTGTTTGTGTGTGTGTGTGTGTGTGTGTGTACAGACACAGTATGCTACTGGCATCTGGTGGATTGAAGCCAGACTTGGTACTGAACATCCTACAGTGCACAGAGTTACAACAGAAAATTACCCAGCTCAGAATGTCAGTAGTGCCCCGATGTTGTGCTGACAGACTTTGAACATCTTTTTCTTGAGTGGATGGACAGGTAGTGGAAGTTTCTTCCCTCAAAATATGGGAGCTCACATGTAGAGAGGTTAAATGACTTACCCAACTCTACCCTGCTGAAGGTAGCCACAGAACAAGGAATTGAACCCTAGTGTTTGATTCCAAGTCTAGATAACAGCTAGATTATTTTAGTTACTTCAATGATTGTAGTAATTTTTGAGTTGATCTAGACAATTGCATTAGATTTTGGCTCTGGACATTTGTCCACACTCTTCTCAAAACCTCTATATCAGAAATTAAGGCAGAAAAAAATTTTATGCTCATTTGAAAGGTAATCATAGAGGACCAGGGATATAGCTCAGTGGTACAGCGCCTGCCTGGCAAGCACAAGGCACTGAGTTTGATTCCTGGTACAAAAAATAAATCATAGAATATTTTAAAATCTTGTCCACAAAATTTGGGTAGGTCAGGCTTCTGACTTCCCATAGAGAAAATTTCTTTAGTGGAGTCAATTTATACATGGATTTTACTGGCATACGCCCGAAAGACTAACACTGCTAGATTTTTTTTTTTGAAAGTCAAATGGAACTTTCATTTTTAGACTTGTGAGCATCTCCTTACTGATTTTCCTAGTGGTTGTAGTAGTTTACATTCTCAGGGTAGAGTGGTTTCTACCCCTCACCTTACAGCATTTGTTGTTCTCTTTTTAAGTTTAATTAAGTTTATTGGTACAGTTTAGGTATACACAGTGATCACATTCATCAGGGAATTTATACCTGTACATGATACACCTTGATTTATCTTTTTCCCCCCTTCTCATTCCCTTCCTCTCCCTTCAACACCTCTTCCCCTCCTTATTTACAAAGCTTTGTTTCCATTTTATCCTTCTTTTCTCATTTTTTCTTTTCCCTTCCTTCCTTTTTCCCTCCTCCCTTCCTAGTTTCCCTTTCCTTTTGAATAATTTTTTCCTATTTCACCATATCTCTTGTACAATTTTTTTCTTATTTACATGCTCAGTTTCTCACATCAGTGAGACAATGTAATAGTTACACATGTGTATCCAGTTTATTTCACTGAAGAGTATGGTCTCAAGGTCCATCCATTTAGCAATAAATGTTTCAAGTTTATCCTTCTTTATGGCAGAGTAGTACTCCATTATATAAATAAAACACCCACATCTTTTGTTATCCATTCATTGGATGATGGGCATTTGGGTTGTCTCCAAGCTTTAGCTATTATAAACTGTGCCACTATAAACATGGGTACACATATGTTGCTGTGGTATAATGCTTTTAATTCTTTTGGAAAAATACCAAGGAGGGGAATACCTGGGTCAAATGGAACCTGTAGTCCTAGTTTTCTGAGGAATCTCCACGCTGATTTCCACAGTGGTCACACCAGTCTGCACTCCCACCAACAGTGGAGAAGGGTTCCCTTTTCCCCACAGCCCTGCCAGTGTTTGTTGTTGGTTGATTTTTTTGATAATAGCCATTCTTTCTGGAATGAGATAGAATCTCAGTGTTGTTTTAATTTGCATATCTTGAATGATCAGTGATATTGAATATTTTTTCATATATTTATTTGTCATTTGTACTTCTGAGAAGTGTGTTTTCATCTCAGATGTCCATTTTTGGATTGGGTCTTTGAATTTAAGGGATCTGATTATTTTCAGTCCTTTTTGTGTTCTAGATATTAATCCTTTGTCTGAGGAGGAACTGGCTGAAACCTTTTTCCACTCTATGGGCTGTCTTTTCACTCCATTAGTGATTTCTTTTGCTGTGCAAAAGCTTTTTAATAAGATGAGATCCCAGTTGTTGATTCTTTGTAGTATTTCCTGTGTGATCTGGGTTTTGTTTATGAAGTCTCTGCTGCACCTATGTCTTCAAGAGTTCTACCTATTTTCTCTTCCATCAGATTTAGTGTTTCTGTTTTAATATTTAGGTATTGGATCCTTTTTGATTTTTAGTTTAGTGCATAGTGATAGACATGGGTCTAGTTTTAGTCTTCGGTATGTGCAAAGCTAGTTTTTTGGGCACCTTTTATTAAAGAGGCTGTCTTTCTTCCAGTGAATGTGTTTGGCTCTTTTGTCAAAGATGAGATGACTGAGTGTGTTTGGAGTTATTTTTGCATCTTCTAATCTGTTCCATTGATCTTCTGGTCTGTTGCAGAGGGAGACCTTAATACCCTACTGTCACAGATAGATCAACCAGACAAAAAATCAGCAAAGAAATATCAGAACTGAAGCAAACCTGTGAACAAATGGACTTAGCAGATGTTCACAGAGTGTTCCACCTAACAATATCAAAATACACATTCTTCTTAGCTGCACATGGGATGTTCTCTAAAATAGACCACATACTAGCCCGTAGAACATGCTTAAGTAAATGCAAAGGAATGAAATTATTCCATGCATATTATCTGTCCATAGTGCAATGAAATTGGAAATCAATAGCAAAAGAAAACCCAAAAGCTCCATAAACACATAGAAATTAAATAACATCCTCCTGAACAACCAATGGGTCACAGATGAGATTAAAGAAGAATTAAATAGTATCTACAATTAAATGAAAATGCCAATAAAACACACTGGAATTTATGGAATGCAATGAAAGCAATCCTAAGAGGGAAATTTATAGCAGTGAATTCTCACATCAGGAAAACAGAATGAGCTCAAATAAACAACGTAATGTTTTACCTCAATCTTCTAGAAAAAGAAGAGCAAGTCAAGCCTGAAGCTCATGTAAAGGAGGACATTATTAAGGTCAGAGCAGGAATTAATGCAATTGAGACTAAGAAAACAATACAAAGAATCAACAAATCAAAGAGTTGGTTCTTTGAAAGGGTAAATAAAATCGATAACTTCTTAGCCAACCTTATTAAAAAAGGAAAGAAAAGATTCAAATTCATGCAACTAGGAATGAAAAGGGTGAAGTAATCACAATGGATCCAGCAGAAATCTAGAAGATCATCAATTCCTACTTCAAAAATCTTTGCTCTAATAAAATGGAAAACACAGAAGAAATGGACAGAATCCTAGATATGCACAAATTACCAAAGTTGAATCAAGAAGAAATTCTAAGTAATCTGATATCAGTTATCAAAACAGAAAATGTAATTAACAACTTATCAGCGAGTCCTGATGGATTCGCCACTGAATTCTACAGGAAATTTAGAGAAGACCTCAAGCCATTACTCCTCAAACTCTTAAATGAAATTGAAAGGGAAGCTGTACTCACTAACTCATTCCTGGAGGCAAGTATTACCCTGATACCAAAACCAGAGAAAGACCCAACCAAAAAAGAGAACTACAAGCCAGTCTCTTTAATGAACTAAGATCCTGGCAAACAGAATGCAGCAAATCATCCAGTAGATTATACAACATGACCAAATGGGATTCATTTCAGGGATAGCTCAACGTATGCAAATCAATAAATGTAGTACACTGTATCAACAGAGTCAAAGACAAAAATCACATGATCACCTCAATAGATGCAGAAAAAACTTTTGACAAAGTCCAACACCCATTCATGATAAAAACCCTAGAGAAAATTGGAGTAAATGGTCTTTATCTCAATCTGATAAAAGCCATCAATGACAAACCAACAACTAACATTATACTAAATGGACAAAAACTGAAAGCTTTCACTCTAAAATCAGTAACAAGGGGTTCTCGTATAACATCCCCTGGTATCTGACCATCTGGGCATTAGTTAGCCAGCATTGTTCTTCATACTCCATTAATGTTATTTTTGAGCATGGCACTTGGACTGTCAATTCCTTTCCCCAGTTTGTCAACCTCTGCCACCAAGAGGGGTATAACTGCGAGTGCTCACAAACAAGGTAGCCAGCCCTGTGTGCCAAAGTCAAACTGCCTGGAGAAGTATGCTACCGGCCGACTCCATGACCCCAACATTTGGGTTAAAACACTCACTTCAGTGCCAGTATGTACGAGAAGAAAGGCTGGGTCATGTCTGGAAACCCCAGGCCTGGTGCACTGGTGAGGGCCTGTTTGATTACTTTAAAGGTTTTTTGCTGTACTTATTCTCAAATGGAGGTTCTTATTTTATCCTTTTTGTGGCTTCATAAAAGAGTTCACCAAGACTGAGAAGTTAGGTGTTCAGATTCTACAGAAACCTGCGGCCCTGAGGAGCTCTCGGACCTGGCACTGAGTTGTTCGAACTGGGATTGCACCAACTGTTTGTTTCCTCTCAGAGCTAAGTGAGTCAGGACCTCTCTCATGAGGGGCTTAGGTAACATTTCCCTTCTGTCTGGAAGAAACCATTTTTTTTCTGTGCGTCAGGTTGTGCCCCTAACTGTTGTAATTTTTTCCCTCTTTCTCTTGTGGTCTTAGATTGTTACAATTCTTAACTGGACTGGCTGCCAAAAGACTTGCAAGTAACCTTGAATTTGTACTCTTATCATCAGTAGAAAGCTGAGAGAAGAATGGGTTAACCCCGTAATTATAGTTTAAAAATTTACAATCCGTAGGAAATGTGTTAAACATATTAGTGAAACAAAAATGCCAATTTAAATTGGAAGCCAGAAGTAAATTTTTCAATTAACTAAGATTTATAACCCAATTTTTCCTCGCCAGGGGAACTTCTCTCAGGGGAAAGAGGGATTGAGCCCCCTCTTTAGTCTTTGGGGAAACAGAAGATTCTGAACATCTTTTTGGAACATTTTTAATTTTCTCGATGGAGATGCCAGTCTGGGTTGTTGGGAATTACAGGCTGAGGGCAAGGACTCCAGATGACCCTATATGGAGGCAACTGGAGGTGAATCTTTTTGTTTCTTATTAAGCCTTATTAAACCTGCTATGGTTTGTGTCTGGATGTCCCCCCAAAGTCTCATGTTGTCATAGGGACAGGCTTCTAGAGTTTGTGACTGATTCATGGTCCAACGCTGGGATTATGGGTGTGAGTGCTACACCCAAGTGGGTGTGGTCTACATATAAGGGACAGAAAGAGTCTTCTCTCTGCCTTCTCCCTTTCTGCTCTTGTTGCTTTTGCTGTCTTCTGCTGCCATGAACTCTTGCTCCTCTGCTATGAGCCATCCTTCCTTGGAACCAGCAGATTATGGACTGAAACCTCCACAAACTGTGAGCTACATAAACCTTTCTTCCCTTAATTTTGGGCATCAGGTATTTTATCTCAGCAACAAGACAAAAGTAACTTAAACAGACTGAATTTTTAGGGGAAAGAGAACAATTGGTCCTTGTCACCAACACAGGGCATAATTTACTTCCTCCTGAGACTTCGATCTTTATCATTAACAAATTCAATCAACAACTGACTTACCTAGTCTTCATCTGATCTGAACTTTGGCCAGAAGATAGATGGGGGAAGATGGGTATTTGCAGCCAAATGAAACAACAATATTTTATTATCTGAGCTTTCTTTTTGTTTTTCATTGTGAGTTGTCATTTTAAATCCTTAACATCAGTCCAAGGGGATTATGGGGGGGGTATTTTGTTCTCTGAGTCCCTTGATTCCCTAACCTATCTGGACTGGGAGGCACATTTATTTCCCATTCTGTTTGTCCCAAAATTGGAGGCTCAATCTCTGGCATATGCCAAGATATCTTGCCTTTGGTTACTTTTGATTTCACCCGAAATTGTCTCAACCTCACCTGAGGTTGCTGGTCTCTCTTCTGGGACAGGGACAGAATAATCTGACCACCAAATCAATACTCAGTTGTCTTTTCTTACCTTGGTTTGTGCATGAAGTTGGTCGTCACAGTCCTCTTTGCCTTCCCTTGGACCGTTTGGTCAGATTGGAACCTTTTCGTAGTCCATGCAGTCTCACAACTACTCCGATCCACTGCCCAGCCCCCAGTGCCTTGGAGTTGTGGTTTTGTTTCTTGTGGAACTATTCGGGCAGCTCTACTCTTGGAGGTGATCAGGCTCCCCTTCTACCTCTTAGGGGCAGCTCTGTCCAAACAAACCCAGGTTCTTACCAGTCTGGTGGGCGGTACTCCCTGAACTGGTTACTGGACCTCACTGGACCTCACTGATTCCATTGTACTTCCAGGGTCCTCACCCTGACATGCAGGGCAGGGGTCCTCATCGTGACATGTAGCCTCCTTGACACATCAAACAGTCTACTGGCACTAGGCGAGGCTGCTTCTCCTGGCATCCTGAGGTTCACACACCTGTGACAAAGGAGGTAGCAATATACCATCTCTCAGTCTTGGATGAGCCCCCCCAAAATACAGCAAGATTCTCACACAGAGAGATGGGACACTGAGGCTTATTTTCTAGGAAGCAACTTTATTTGTACCAGCATGGGCTCAGTGGGCAAATACCCAAAAAAAGGCTGAGCCCTGATCATGGTGAGGTTTTACCTTTTATACAATTTTTGTGCCTTTGTCTCCCTTAAATGGTAACACACTAGCATACTACGGTCTAACTGGGAAAATCTGTGTCACAGAGCTGTACTACAACTACACACGTGTGTCTAGGAACTCAATGTGCCATGTTGCTTTCTTTGTTCTGAGAAGGCCCTCACCACATTCCTTTGGGAGGGGCCCTGCTACAGTATCACCTTTTTACTTTGATTTTAAATAGAAAGATTTGTTTCCATACATTTGAAATTACTCTTTGTCCAGACCTGATTCTTGGAGATGACATTAGAAGCAGCTATACAGTTTGTTAGACAGGGGTCTTAGAGCATCTAAAAAATGATCCAGAAAAACATATCTGAAGAAATGTAGTATTTAGAGGAGAACTGGACATCAAGTGGGGAATAAAATGGTAGTTGAGGAGTCAGAGAGAGAAATAGACAAGGGACCCTAGATCTGGTCATGGGCTGGGACAGACATGAGACCTGAAAGGCGAAATTGAGGCCAGCAGAGAGCCAGGAGCCAAGTATAGATGACATTCAGGGTAAAGTTCAACACTGAATTTTACATTTTTACTGCATGTTTCCACTTCTTGGGTTTTTAGTAGGGGAGAGCTGGACATTACTAAGTATTCTAGTCATATTATCATCAGTAATCAAGCATTTTATCATGCATCTGCTGTATATGGAATGTAAAATGCTCTCTATATAATCCCTAATCTGAAAATCTGAAATCTGAAATGCTACAGAATCTTAAACTTTTTGAGCACCGTTTTGATGCCACAGGTGAGAAATCTACACCACCTCATGAGACAGGATGCAGTTAAATTCAGGTGCACTAAAAATACTGAATAAGGGTCACTTTTGGGCTACGATGTATAAGGTATGCATAAGTCACTATGCATATGGAAATATTCCAAAATCTGAGCAAGGCCAAAATACACGTGGTCCTAAGCATTTCACATAGGGAATCCCCAATTTATACAGATGGTATAGACCTTATTTTGAGGAACCTGAGAAGAAAAAGACACAGTACACATAAAGAATTGCACATACTACATCGATGATTATAACATTTAAAATTCAACATATAAGGCCTGGGGAAAGGAGGTAGCAAAGTGGAAGAATCCATGAACTCATTTTGCTAAATGTAGAGCCAGCCCCACAACTGTTTCTCAGATTTACAAAAATGAAAGGTAGAGAATGTGAGATCGAAACATCTCTAAGTTGTTTTGAAAATACTTTTATAATTTAATGCTATGTAAAGAAAAAAAAAATCACTGATGCTTTGTAAAGAGATCAGCAAAAAATGAATCTCCCAGTTCAGGAGTGCTTGTTGGATGTGCATTTGTCCAGTCCTGTGTAAGGGAGTAGAGGTAATATTAATAAAAGGGCAAGAGTAGGTTTCTCCTTAACATCTACAGCCAAATCAGAAAGACACAATTCTGAGGGCACATCAAACACAATCAAAGATGCCAGGATGAGGGTTACGATTTATTTTTATGGTTTTAAATTATGTAAGTGATGTTACTTTAGACTTTTACTTAGCTTTCTTCCTCTAGTGTGATATTTCTTTTTTCTTGGTTTTAAATATTTTTTCAGCAGTTTGACTCTGCTATGTCTAGGTGTTTTGTTTTTGTTTTTCTTTTTTCCTTTTTGAAGAAAATCCTAGTTTGTGTTCTCTGGGATTCTTGGGTCTGTGGTTTGTTGTTTCTCATTAATTTTGGAAAATTCTTGACCATCATCTCTAAACAATTCTATTTCTCTCCTTTCCTTCTTGAATGTCAGTTACACCTACGTTAGGTGATTTGATATTGCCCTGCAGCTCTGATTTTCTTCATTTCAAATTTTTGATTTTCTTTTGTAATTTAGTTTGCAACTTTGCATTTTAAAGATCATTACTTTTGTTGTTGTTTTGGGGTGTGAAGGTGGCGCTAGGGATCAAACCCAGGGCTCATGCCTGCTAGGCAAGAGCTCTACCGCCGGGCTGACCTCTAGTCCTGGAACTTCTACTGAGTGACCTTTAGATTCATTGTGTCCTATCTGGTGAGGAACCATCAAAGAAATTCTTCACCTAGAATAATTTTTCTCTTTGTTTTTGAATTTTTAACATTTCCTTTTGATTAATATTCTCTCTTGCTCCCTCCCCAACTCTCTTTCCACCCTTATTTCCATCTGTGCTTCCATTTCTCATGTGCTCACGTATGTGGTCCATCTTTTCACTCCATCCTTTAACATGGTAATCAGGATTAAGGTCTCCGTTTGATCCAACATTTAAACCATCTCTGCATTTGTTCCTGAAGGTTAGTTTATGATTGGATCATGGTTTATTTTATGTTCCTTTCTTGTGTGTCTCGTACTGTATGTTAATTGACTGCTAGACACAGAAGGACTGACGAGATGGAGTTGAATCGTCCTTCTGTTGGGTGCTGTGCATGCTGCTACTGCTTTCCTGACAATCCTTTGGAGGCTGAATCAATCTAGTCAGGTGTGGAGCTTGACTCCAGGTTCCAAATTCTCCTGGATGTGGTTTGTCTCCTTGTGCTTGGAGTCGACCTGGAGTAGGGGTTCCTTTTCTCCATGCTCCCACTGTACCCTGCCTGCCTGAGCCAGAGACAGCGCCTCTTCGTGTCCCTGCCCTTCCGTGTGGTGCACAGTCTGCATGTTCATCGGTACTGGGCTTGTGGCAGTGTGGGGTGCAGGGCTCCTTTCTCATGGTGGTCCTGCCTCAGTCTCTGGGCCTGGGGATTGGGACCTTCTCTCCATTCTTTCCCTTCCTCCAATGGCAGCTAAATTCTGCCTTGTACTGTGGTTGGTCTTTGGTAGGAGAGAATTTCTTGATGCTTGCCTGGCTGTAGCTGACCTGTGCTTGACATAGGTGCAGAGTCCTGGACCCAAGAAAGTTTCCTGCTCCAGAGACAGGGTTTCTCCTTCTGCTTCTTCTCCAGAAGCAACAGGCCTTTGCTTGGGTCTGAAGGGGTCTGTCAGTCCTACCTTAGCAGCTGAGGTCTATTACTTCCTAAGAGAAGAGTGTCCGTGGAGGTGCCTGTCCTCGTCAGCAGCAGGTGGGCTGCTGCAGGGCCCCCAGATCTCCTTTCCTAGCCCTCGTCTTTCTCCCAAGTCTGAGAGCCCAGTGGAGGCTCATTGAAACTGAGATTGTGAGTGGGAACATCCCTTTTCTTGGGCGTCTGTGGCCACACTTGCCCTTTAAAAATTCTTTCTCATTTTAGCTGATTTCTTTTTACCCCCTAGTGTCAGGTGACCAGCTCTTTCTCTCTTGCTCTGCCGAAGGCTGGGCAGTTCGTGTGCTTAGTCTCTCTTTGGAAAGGCTCGCATCCCTTTTTGCAATTCAGGTTGCTCGTTTGCATGAGGACTTTGCCTCTCTGATGGGCTCAAGAACAGTGATGATGCTGCAGCTTGTCTGACTTTGTTGCTGTTAGAATGGGAGCAACATAATTGATGGCATTCACCATTGTAAATGCAAATGGAACTCTGGGGTCTCTAGGTAATGTGTGCGCATAGATACTAGGATGCTAATCAAAACAAAATCCTGGGATTAATTAGAAAGCACTAAAAAGAAATGGAGAGAAGGAACATAAATGTTCTTTCTTTCTGGTATCTGTAAGCTAGTTGAAAGAATAGGAACAACATCTGTAGTGTTAACCTTGACCTTCCCTGAAGCTATATCTAGATGGCCCAAGGCAGTGGTGGTGAACTATGGCACATATGGCACAGTGGGCACACAGAACCCTCTCTGTTGGCATGCAAGCCAAATCTCCCCAGTAGCTGAGCATCAGATAATAGCTGTTATTTTTTTTCTAAACTAAAACCTCAATATTCATGTTTAATTGTAGTGCTGGCATGCTGTGATAAATCAGCTGGCTTTGAGTTGCAGTTGGACGCTCATCTCTAAAAAGTTTACCATCACTCTCTTAAGATCTTTGAACTCTAGCCTTTCCTGAAGCAATAATCAAATGGGGATTGAGGTCCAGTGTCTCTCACTGCAAACTGGGCAAAGGCTCCAGAAGCCAGATGAGCAGTGGCGGCGTTGGGAGGCTTTGAACCGTATCCATCACAGCACACTGTGTGAAAGAGCCAACAAGTGAGAGAAAAGGAAAGACCTTTTCTTTCTAAAATCCAGTCTCATCTTTAGGTTCAAATTTGGTGTGTTGAAAGTTTTGTGTAAACTTTCTAAAGTTTCTCTTTTTGTTGTAAGCACTTTTTACTTACATAGTGAAAAGCAATAAACTGAAATATACAAATATGTAAGACCATAATGGAGAAAGTATATTAAAAAGTGGAAAGATTTATGAACTTGTAGAGATAAATCAATTTTCTATGTCACTTGTGAGAAATCTTTTTATTCTTTAAAGCATTTATTATGCATTCAGTATTCTTTTTCTTTTTTTCTTTGGAATTTGGGATTAAGCCTAGGGCCTTCATACACTGAGTTACCTCCTTCCCTCCCACCCTTTTTGAGACAAGGTCTCACTAAATTCCCTAGGCTGGGTTTGAACTTGTGATCCTCCTCCCTAAGCCTCTTACTGTGTTGGAATTACAGTTGTGCACCACCACACCAGGCTATGTTCAGTACTTTTGTTGTTGATTTTTGAGACAGGATAATGCTACCTAGTTCAGGCTGCCCTTGAACTCACTATGTAGGCCAGGTTAGCTTCAAATTCATGGTGATCCTCCTGCCTCAGCTTCCTGAGTGCTAGAATTACAGGCGTGTGCACCCGCACCTGGTTATGTTCAGTGTTTTTAAGCAAGTATCCTATTATGTTCCTGAACTAGAATTTGGTTGCTAAATAAATATTTAATTTAAATATTCAATTCTAAATGTACGATTTTTTTCATATTTGAATCCCTAAAATTGGAATATGTTTTACAGTTGATCATCTTTCATGGCATATGGGCATTTTTTTTCCTTTTTCTTGGCAAATACAAAAATGGTATGTCTTAAAATTGATAGCATCTTAGATTTGATGAAATACAGTACTATGCAGGTGATTTTACAGATTAATAAACTAATAACATCTGATTTTTTTTTTGTAGAAGTGGGGGGATAGAACTTTCTTGACAAGGAATGATACCTGTTTGTGTTTGAGATGTTGCATTTATATTTTATAAATGAACTAAATTCTACTACCTTTCAACTATGATACAAAATGTGCCCCTACTTCTGTATGTGTATTTTTACTTTTCCCTTTGCATTTCAGTTTTAATCATAATCTTTGTAGAACAGCAACTATTCTATTTTTATTTTCTCTATTATTTTCATAGCAACTCACTACAGATACTTGATGTTCTCACAGCTGTCATTCAGTATTAGGTGCACATAGAGAAACTGCTCAAGGGACAATCTGACATTGTAGTTATCCCCTTTCTTTAATGGGACAAGAGTGTCTAGGGGAGAGTATTTTAGGGTCATAACCATGTCTATGATGGCAGAAGGCTATAGAAAAATTCGTTAGCTCCTTACATTTAAAGTTTTGTGTTTATACTAAATTATAGTTTGTTGTCTTTAATTCAAGAACCCAGTTGCCTTGATTATAGTGTCTAGATATCAAAGGATGACTAAGCTTTACTCCCTTTTCTGAGATGAAAGGCTGATGAAATAATGATTTAAAAGAAGTTTGTTATTCACAACCACTGATAGTTTCAATTAATTAAGGCAGAGAATCATAGTTACATAAAATACATGTGTGACCTTGACATGAAAAAATACACTTGGACCTTTAATGGATTTGTTAATTGTCTTTGATGTTGATTATAAATATATCTAGGTGGTAGGTCAGATAATTTGGGAAAGTAAACGTTCTTTCTCACTATCAACATAGAATTCAGAGCTGTCTTTGAAGAGCTGTCACTTGCATGGGAAAATGGGGCCATATAAAGAAAACTATTTCCTTCTTTACATTGATTTAAAATACCTGATTTGATTAGATAACTTCTCCTGGATATAGGGTCAACCATTTTACCTTCCTGCATATACTTATCTCTCCTCTAAGGCAGTAAGTTCTTTGACCCAGGTATCCCCTCACCCTGCTTTTCTTTTCATAGTGCCTGGGATTCAGCCCAGGGTCTTGGTGTGGGCCTGCCAAGTGCTCTACCACTGTGCCCGGCCCTCCAGGTATTTTGAATAGTCACACGAAGAAGAGGCATAAAATTGTGGTAGAGCAAAATAAGTATGTTCAAGTCAGAGTTTTGACATGTGTATTGGAACAATTAAAAGGGGTTGTAGCTGGCCCTTTCTCAAGCCATTGGGCTCATTCTGGGGTCATTTTTATTTCAGCCCTTTTTTTTCAATATGAGCCATGTGTACTGAATCAACAACAATCACAGTTAATATCCATGATATCTTTGTATGTTGGAATGAGAAGAAAGATCATAATTAAATATAAAATTAATAATTACATATGCATTATATTCATTATGTATTCATTATTATTAAAATTATATAGTCATAATTAAATATAAAAAAGTTCTTGATTAAACATAAAAGCTTCTGAAGGAGCAATGTGATTGACTGGATGTTGAAAGAGGTGAGTGTTTGGTAAATTTTTTTTTTGTCTTTTTTTTTGAGACAGGGTCTCACTATGCAATTCAGGCTGGCCTTGAGCTCACTTAGTAACCCAGGCTGATCTTGAACTCACAACGATCCTCCTGCCTCAGTCTCCCAAATGCTGGGATTACAGGCATGTGCCACCAAGCCTGGCTCGTGTTTGGTAAATTTTTGTGTTGTACAGTATAGTTTGATTTTTGGCATGAATTGAGTGAAAAGAAATTTGAAAGAACCTTTTTAGAAAATTGTGGGATTTCAGTGAAGCAGGTAAACTTTGGGTAGGCTTAAAGGTTTGGAGTATAAAGTAATAAGGTAATAAAAATCATGTCAGAGGTTTTGGAGTATATAGAAAATCTCCCCGAAATTCATGGAAATATTGTACCAGAAAATCTACCTTTTCTCCTTATATTTAATAACTGTGAAGTATAAATCTAATTCATAGTGAATGCATATATATCAACATTTATATCAAAAATAAAAGGGAAACAGGAAAGAACTTGTCCATTAAGTATTTGATATATATGGAGTGGTCTTTGAGGTTGGTTAATGAATATTTTTAAAAGATTTCAAAAGGATAACACATATCAAAACATGACACCATAAAGGTGGAAGGAATTTAAAAGACTAATCACTAAATATTGTGTCATAGCTTTAATTTTTCTTGAATGTATAAGAATGTATTAAAAATAAATTGTAAAGTTCTATGGCTTTAATGAAAGTTCATTCAGAGTAGTGTGGAAAAAAAAAGCCCTTTTATAAAATATGGAAACCATCTTGAGCTAAACAAATGCCAGAAAAAATTATAATTGTAAAAATGAGATGTCTACTATCGTTATTACAGTGGCTGTGTTGTTTCCAATAACAATTTGGCGTTTTATTTAGTCTGTAACAATCTACAATTGAAATATAAAATAAAGATTTTTCTTTTATTTCCCTCTGAAGTTCTGTGCCAAACTAAGCAGAACTGAATGAAACATCTGTGGGTGATTAAAACAAGCTTTCCTATGGGGTTTTGAAGAGAAAGTAAACATGGATTTTATCCATAGTCAACAGCATTTACAAATGTAAAGAGAGGAAGCTACTGAGTTTTTGAAGAATGAGCTGCTAGAGAGGAAATAGAAGGATGGAAGGGCAGATGGCGATAATCAGTTCCATACGGCCAAAGGCTTCTATTGAAGGGAAAAAAATGACAGTGAGCTGCTGTGGTTGGGTGATATTTTATTGAAGCAATCTTGTGTCTTGTATCCTCTCTTTGTCTTTATAGAACAGTCCCATCTCAAGAAGCCAGACAAATGGGATTCACATACAGGAGGAGGTGTGCTCGAGAGTCTGTGGGTCCTTGTGTGAGTGGGCTGTGCTTCTGGGGGGGGGGTTGTCCAGGCTGGGGGCTTCTGCTGGATGCTCTTCCATCTCTTCCACCTGGAACTTAAAATTCTCCAATCCTTCCTGCTTTACTTTATTGAGGGTCAACTGTAGTTTCCTAACTTGTGGCGACTATGAGACTGTGTCGTGTAAGTGCTCCAGAACACCCATTTGGTGCCGAACCGGACTCAAATTCCCTCATTGACTAGCTGTGTGAAGTTGGGGAATTACCTGAACTTTCCATGCCTCACTTTTTTCTCTACAAAATGAGTATAATCGTAATACAGTGGTCCCCTTTTATTTGTAGTGGACACATTCTAAGGCCCTCCCCAGTGACTGCCTGAAATCCTATATATACTATATTCCTTCCTGTACATACATACGTATAATGAAGGTGAATTTATAAATTACGAACAGTAGGATATTAACAATAAATGATAAAGAGAAACAATGACAACAACGGCCTCTACTACATGTTAAGTAAGTGTGGTCTCTGTCTCCTGACAGCCGTGGAGGTTGGTTTGTGTGTGCGATGTGGATGCGCTGAGTGAGCCAGGGTGGGGAGGTGTCAGAGTTCCTCACGCTGCTCAGAGTGGCAATTTAGAACTTAGGTATTGTTTATTTCTGGAATTTTCCATTGATATTTTTGGACAGCCGTTGGCCATGGGTGACTGAAACTACATGGAAGGAAGGACTGTGTCCCATTTCATACAACCTACTGGTAGATTGGTTGTAAGGATTAAAATGAATTAATTCTTCTGAGTGAATTAAAACTAGTCTACCAGAATTCCCTAAAGAACTATAAAAATACACATTCCAGGGCCTCATCCTAGACCTCATGCAATGGAATCTCTGTAGTGCCTTGGTCATAAACCACTTACCAATAAATCTTTTTCAATCATTTACTTTCATGATAAGCTTGTCCATGTATTTAGCAATCTACATGTACTATTGATCTAATATGGCATGTCATTTTATAACACACAAGATAGGCAGTTTAAGTGTGAGATTAAAAAAAGAAACACATGCTAAAAGTTGGAACCTCCTTTTCCATACCCCAGTGGGTAAGGACTCAGAGGTCCCTGGTGGGGGCTCTGTCAAGGTGAGTCAAGCAGAAAGGAGATGATGAATTCCACTAGCTCAAATCTCTAGCCAACAACATAAAACCAGAGCTGTGGTAATCAGTTTCATCCATCCCTTGCAGATGTGCCAAGGCCAAATGTAAAATCCTGTTTCCAGTTCCCTGTAGTTTGCGTGGCAATAATATTTTTGTTTACTTTTATCCTTTTGTTCTTTGTACTCGCTGTTTGCAGTCGTGACCTTGACAATATTCAGAACCCTCTCTTCTTAGCCACAAATATATATAGCTTTTGCAAAGATGGGGTGACCTCTTTGTGTTTAATTGTCGAGGAAGTTACCCTCACTGCCACCTTATTTCAGTTGTCTTAATCCTAGGTCCCAACACCCTGCCTCAGTTAATGCTGCCTCAGCTGCAGAGGTGTTAATCTTCTTTCGTTTCCTCTCAGAGTCTTTCTCTGGCTTTATAATTATCCAAAGTGGTAACAGCTCTTAAGAACACACTCTGTCACCTTGAAATCAGGTGGGTTTTAGTTGAAAATTCAGGCAAGGTCTTAAAGACATTGTTTCTTTCAGTTATGAATAGAACATGACAGTCCTGGGTTATGATGATATTTAGATGATGGAGTCCCATTACTCTGGATAATGTGGGATGTTGACATTTTATTCAAACATGTAATCCTTGTCATTGAGTGTGGGCAGGAGAACAATTGCTACCTGGAGGAGGAACAGTACAGGATGGCACTACAGGGAAATGACATAAAGCCTTAAATGATAGCAGTAATTATTTTCCACTTGTTGTCATGTCATTTTTACAGTTCATGTAACATCTTAAGGTACTGTCTTCACGATTTGAAGTGGTTGCTGCGGCTCTGAGAGCTGTTTAGGGCATATCTCATTATACAGATGCATTAAGGACATGCTAACATTGATTATATAGTTATTAAAGTAGTTGATTTATGGGTCCTTAGGAGCCCCTTCCACCATTGTATTTATTTTTATTTTTATTTTGTGGTACAGGGATTGAACCCAGGGCCATCACACTGAGTTACATCCTAGGGCTTAATTTTTTGAGACAAGTTCTTGCTAAGTTGACCAGGCTGGGCTCGGACTTGGAATCCCCCTACCTCAGCCTTCCAGTAGAATCACATCTTGTAATCAGAAGAACTTCTTTGTTGAATTTCTTGTAGATGCACTTACATTTGGGTTACAATGAATATTCTTTGATAGTGTTAATATGCTGAAGATAGAAAAATAATTTCTACTTACTAATACCAACTTTGTGGTAAATACTTAACAGCATCAATATGGTAATAAACATTGCTCTTTATTTTAAGATTTAAGAAGAGAGTTTTTACTGAATTTGAGTGTCTCATGTATGTTCCATATATTGATGTACAATTTATAAATTATTCAAATATAATAAAATATACACCGAAGTTTAAAGAATTCAAATCTTTTAGGGCTCTTGGAGGAACATGGTGAAAATCTAGAATTGAATATGTGTTGTCTACACTCCTTAAAATCACACAAGAGGAAACAAAACCTCAAGTCAACAAGGAAGGAGGACCCTTGGTCTGAGTGATGAGGAGACGTCAATCATTGAGATCCAGAGAGAAGGCAATGGTAGGCACTGGGCAAAGGCCCTGGGGTAGAAATGAGATTATGTAATGGAGGAACAGAAAGGCCTATGGGGCTTGATGATAGTGAGGCAGAGGAAGAACACCAGGAGGGAAGGGAGGAGAAGTAGGCAGGAGCTTGAACACACAGGCCTTGTGGGCCACAGTAAGGGATTCACATATTCTTACAGCAGAGTAGGCAGCACTGTAGCACTGTCGCAGGAGTGTGGCAGAGTTTGATTCCCGCTGTGAAAGATCACTTTGTTACTGGGACAACTGGTGAAATTTGAATCAGGTCTGTGGATTAGGTAATAAAATTATGTTGATGTTAACTTTGTGATTTTGATAACTCTGTTTATGTAAGAGAAAGTTCTTGTTTTGGGAAATACATCTGGAAGCATTTGGGAGTGGGGAGGCTGAGCCTCAAATACTTTATGTGTGTATGTGTGATGGGGGTAGTGGCAAGCAAATGTAGTGTTGTTACTTTTTCTGGGCAATTTGGGGGAAGGTTACACAGGAATTCTTGGTTTTATTTCTTGCATGATTGCAATTTTTCTGTTAAGTCTGAAGTGGTTTCACAATGCAAAGTAAGAAAGAACCAAAGGTCATGCTGGCCTGCATGAGGAGTCCGAGTGGGGAAGCAGGGGGACCAGCAAGAGGTCAGGACAGTGATCTTGTAGAGCAAAGACAGTGGCTTGGATGGAGGCAGAGGTAATAAGAGTGGAGAAAAGTGATTGAGATTTAGTGTACATCAGATTCAAGACATGCATCGCTCTTGGCCTTGCTGAGAGAACGTGTGATCAGTGAAGGAAAGGAGCGCTATGGGCCTTCAGGTTCCGTGGCTAGGATGATGCTGTTTCCTGGCCCAGAAGCTCTTTCTCTGCCATCAAGAAGGCTAAACTCAAGTCATTCGTAGGGAAATTGATGCCCCGTGAGAGCACAATGTTAAAGGAGGAAATCAGATACACAAGTTCGAGTATTGCATGGTTTCTCTTATATAAGAAACTGAAATTATAAATCAAAAGCAAAAGAAAAGATCATCGGAAATAGGGAGACAGATCTTTCTCACACAGGAAGGGGATCAGAGATGGAGGAGGGAGAAGGGAAGGAGGGGAAGGGGATGAGGAAAGGATTTAAAATGTGTTATGTACAAGCGCCAACTCCACACAAGGGCTGTAAACATTACATACCACAAACATGTACTAATAAAAAATAAATAAAAATGTAAACGAGGGCATTTGGATCATTTGCAGTTCTGATCGATGAGCCTTTTGCAGAACTTTATTCCTTAATCTGACAAAACGAAGGCTTCAAGTCCCAGCAGGACCAGTGAATTCTGTAGTTTCGTTGGCTGGGTCTCCATCTTTTTAAGCGCATCCCACCTCTTACAACCATGCAAGTGCACATGGAGGGCACCGAGTGCTCCCCACTGAGCTCTCCCGAACCACTCAGCACAGCACCTCACTGTCGCCAATGAGTCAAGAACATGCTGGAAGATTCATCATGTGGAAAAACTTCTAGAAAATGGCTATTTAAGCTATGAAAGTAATTAGGGCTTATTGCAGTAAACTCAAACAATATGGAAATAAAAAGTGTAATTTTTCCTCTGTCCTAGTTCTATGCTCCAGAAATAACTTCCACTAGGAACTGGATGTTTTACTTCCAGACATCTGTACCTGCACCTCTATTCCTAACCCTCTCTTCCATTCATGTATGTGATATAGGTTAACTTTAAAAAAATAAAATAAAAATCAGTTATCTCTTGGCCCATAAGAAATTTCCTGCAGATACAGCCGGTTAGAGCAATATTTATTATTTCTCAGCTCTTTGGCTCAGCAATCAGGTTTGGCTTAGTTGGATGTTTAGTCTCAAGGTGTCTCATGAGGCTGAGGTTAAGGTGTTGATCAGAGCTGTGGTCTCACCTGAAGGCTTGACTGGGGCGGGACCTGGCTCCAAGGTCACTCCTGTGGTTGTTGGCAGGATGAAGCTCTTCCTGAGGGCCTTAAAATCGAAGACTCCTGTCAGTTGCTACCTACTGGCCAGAGACCTCCCTCAGTTCTTTGTGACACAGATCTTTCCGTACAACAGCTCACAGCATGCTGTCTTGCTCCTGTGCTAGTGATCGAGCCACCATCTCTTTGTAATTAATCTTGTAAATGATACCCAATGACTTGTGCTATATTCCAGGTGGTCCAGCACACACCCTGGAGGGAATCTCATGGGGATGTGAATTTGGGAATCCCAGGGACCATATGTTAGACTGCTGCCGTGGGGCTCACAGTGTGTTTAGAATGGTGCCACTTGAGTTTTCCATTTAATAATGAGTTTTCCATTTAATTTCATGTTTGTGCATACAGACCTGCCTGGAGTTCTTTTTTACTTGTTTTGTGGTATTTCTTTATATACATATATCATGATTTATTTAACAATTCCCCACCAGTTAAAAGTCAAATTGTTTTTATTGTTTGTATGGTGAACAACACACATGCTTCTTGGACATTAATGTGGTTTTTAGAAGTGTGTTACTGGACAAAAGATTTGAGTATTTTAAAATTTGACATCACCAGATTGTCCTTCAAAAAGATTATTCCAAGGTTGTAATTTAAAAAAATTTTTTATTTTAAGGATAGTAGAATTCAACAAAACAAAACAGAACAAAGTCAATCAAAACAAAGCAGTAAAACTGGTACAGAACTTCAAAGCAGAATACTAGGAAAACAACAATAGCTACCATAGTATATCTTGTTATCTTCACAATAGTTGTCGATTCCATCAAGTATAGCAAAATCAAACCAAAACCAGACCAGAATAAAACCAATCGAAACAGAATATTGAATGAAGCAGAATGATTAATCAGAACAAAGCAAAACGAGAATAATATTGGATTTCAAAGACAAGATAGAAGGAAATCCCTCATATTTGCTATATTGCATACTGTCATCCTCCCAAGAGAAGCTCAGACCACTGGTGCCAGGCCTGTAAAATCAACCAAACAATTCAAGCATTTAGCTGCTTTATGTACCTTAGTTGCTATAAACTCAGCCTGTCCTCCAAACCAGTGAGCTGCTTATGGGGGGTGGAGGCAGGGGGTGGTTTGATTCTCAGCCAGTACACTGGTAGGCTCAAGGGAGGCACTGATTTTTTTCTTCCTGGAACCTGTGTGGCTTGTGTGACTTACCAGAAAGGCTGGCTAGTTGACTTCTTATTGGATCCTCCCAGTCCCAGCATGGCTGATTCTTGGGAGGTGCTGACTTTTCTCCCCAATGTTATAATTTGTTTCAAAAATATCAGGTTGACCTTTTCCAACATACTCATCTGTTCTAGATATTAGCAGTCATTGCCAGTCTGTTAAAAGTAGCATTTCAAGTTGGACTTGTAGGCACATGCCTGTAGTCCTAGTACTCAGGAGGTCTGCAAGTTTGAGCCCAAACTGGGTAGGACCCTACTTCAAAATGAATAAAAAGGTCTGAGAATGCAGCTCAGTGCAAAGAAAAAAAGAAGACAAAATGGCATTTCATTGTTTTAACTTTTGTTTCATTTACTATTCTTGAAATTGGATAAATTTTCATATACTTATTTCCCATTTTTGTGTCATTTTTTTCTAATTTCCTGTTGTTTTTGGATTCTTCTTCTCTCTTTTGTTCTCCCTCTTTCCTTCTCCCTTTCTCTTTTTCTTTTATCCTTTCTTTCTCCCTCCCTCCTTCCCTTCCTCTCCCTCCTTTCCTTCTTTCCTTTCCTTTCTTCCTTCTGTCCTTCCTTTCTTCTTTCTTCTCCTATGCTTGGAGCAATTTATGTAACAAGTCTGACTAGACTCAAGACTCACCCTGACCAACATGTGTAAGCTGCAGCCTCTGGCTAGCCCATGTCCTGACTCAGCTGCATTTCTTCCCAAATCTGTATTGGTTTCCCATTGCTTTTGTAACGAATTGGCATAGATTTAGTGGTTAGGCAGTACGAACGTGTTCTCCCACTAATCTGTAATTCAGAAGTCCTACAATGAAGCCAGGCAGGGCTGCATCTTTCCGGAGGCTCTGGGGGATCTGTTTCTGTTTCCAGCTCTGAGAGACCACATGCTCCCTTGGCCTGCGCAGCCCCTCCCTCCTCTTCACACTGGCTCAGAAGAGTCCCAACTCTCTCCTCTGCCTTACCCTTTTACCTCCCTCTTCCAGTGAGTCCCGTGTTTACAGCTGGGTCTACCCAGATAATCCAGGATGAGGCTTCCAGCTTGAGATCACAAATGAGTTTTTTCATATACAGTCACATTTCTTTTTTCATGTAAAATCACACATTTGCCAGTTTTGAGGATTAGAATTTAGGTATATTGTGTGTAGGAGTTATTGACACTATACACCATCTAACACATGATATATTTTACTGATAGTATTTTCTTCTTCCCATTTATCATCACTAGAATTTAACTCTAACAAGGCACCATTTTTTCCTTCCTTCCTTCTTTCCTTCCTTCCTTTCTTTAAATTAATGAACACACCTGAACTGATACTTTCTGGGGTTAGATCTTGAGCTATTGCATTTATTTTGTGGTTATTAGTATATTTTTGTTCTATATATTTCCTTGAGCTATTTTGGGTCAGTTTTGTTAGCTTAAAAATCAGTCATTTTATGTAGATTTTTGGTTTTATTACAACAACAAAAAAAAAAACAAAAGAAATACTATTTATGTTTATAATCTCTCCCATATTTGTGAGCATGGCACCTTTTTCAATCCTGAAGTGTTTGAATTTTATTTCTTATTTTCTTAGTTGTACTGGTTAGTGATCATTTAGTTGTTTTTTTCTTGGTATTGGGAATTGATCCCAGCAACTGCTGAATTATATCCCCAGCCCTTTTTATCTTTTGAAACAGTGTCCCACCAAGTTGTCCAGGCTATCCTCAAATTTGCAACCCTCCTGCCTCAGTCTCCTGAGTAGCTGGGATTAGAGGCATGGTTCGCTGTGCCCAGACTGTTGGTGTTACATAATGACAGACCTCGATTTTGTTTTCAGATGCACTCTATTTTTACACAAAATTTCACTCCTACTTTACTGTGGCTAATTTTTTTTATTTCTGTCTTTCAGAGCTGTATGGTGATTTCATTTCTTATCTTTCTTGCTTTTTAAAAAATAGAGGCAGCTTTCTTTGAGTGCTACTTGGACACTCATTTTGATATGTTATTCTCATTGTCATCTAACTCTTAAAAAAACCTTTTTATTATGAAAAATTTTAAACATATACAAAGTTGAGAGGTTAGAATAATTAAACCCTAGTTTACCCCACTAGCTTCAACGCATATGGTCTATGTTGTTTATCCATACTCTACTCCCCCAACCTTCTGGATTATTTCAAAGACAAGACAGATATATTGCTTTATCTGTCATTACTCTATTTGCATCTCTAACACATTTGAACTCTTAAATAAATGTTAGTATTTCTAAATGAAATAATAAAATGAAATCCCTCCTTATCTCATAAATATCTTTTAATAGTTGATCTGTTTGACTCATTATTCAAATAAAGTCCATATATGGCACTGGGTTGATGCATCTCTTTCTATCTCCTCCTCTTTCTGATTTTATTTTTTTCTTGCAAGGGAATGAGGCATTTGTTCTATAATATTTCTCAGTTATGGACTTGGGTGACCCTGTACCCATGATGTTGTTTAACATGTTCCTCTATCTGTGTAGTACTTGTCCACTGATGGGTACATTCAAGGTTTGACTAGACTTAGATTTGACTTTAAGAACTTTGGTAAGAATCTCTCATAGGTAGTGTGATGTGCTACCTCAGATCAGAAGGCCCACAATGCATGGTTGTTTCTTTTCTTGGAACACTAATATTCATCCTTGGAACACATCAATAGGCTCAAATATTTCCAGTCTGATCCATCCTCTGTGTGTGTGTGTGTGTGTGTGTGTGTGTTACTGGGGTTGACTCTAGGGCCTTCACATTGAGCTACAACCCCAGCCCTATTTTGTATTTTTCATTTTGAGATGGGATCTCATTAAGTTGCTAAGTTGCTTGGACTGTGCTCAAACTGTCCTTTACCATCCTTTATAATGTTCTCCATCTGTCTTACCTAATGGTTTTAGAATTCATTCATAATTACAGCCAGGATATTTTATTTCATTAGGGGTTGTCAAAGTGAAGAATTTAAATTCTACTATTTCTTAATATGAGCTATATGCTTACCTTGAAAGAGATTTCATAAAGAAGGACAGGATGAATTCTAGAATATTTTTATTTACCATTTTTTTTTCAGAATGAGTTCATGCTCTAGAAACTTCCAGACCTGGTCACTTTTAAAATGTCATTATAAGTGCATAGATTTTAGTATTGGCTGTACTTCAGTCTGTTGTGATTGTACTATGCAGTGTACACACTGCCCCATCTTTGACCAGTGGGTCACTTTTGCATTGATCCCTAAGTCTTCATGCGATGCTAAGACCCTCACAGGCTGTGACGGCCACCTGGATTTCTGCAATAACTAGACATTCAAGGCTTAATACGCATAATTTCTACTCCATGTCTGGAATGTGTCATTTCCCCAAGAAAATTTTGGTTCTTATTAGTGAGAAACAGTGTTAATTTCTAAATAGTGATAATAATAATAATAATTTTATTCTTAGACGATGAGTTATTTGGAAGAATGTTTTCAGATTTCTAAGTGGTTAGTGTTTTGGCTTTGTACTCAATGCTAATTTCTTTATTTTGTTGCCCTGTGGTCAGAGAGTGTGGCTGTATAATTTATAGCTTACGACTGGATTAATTAAAAAATTTCATGGGTATTTGAAAATAATTCTATAGAATTATTAAATCAATTTTCAATTGTTTTAAAGTATACTTATTTTTGTTATTCTGTAGAATTTTAACAGAAATATGTTAAAAACTATTATAATGGTTTGTCAATTTAAATTTTCTTTTTGAGACAGGGTCTCACGTGTAGTTCGGGCTGGCCTTGAACTCTATATGTAGCCTGCGCTGGTTTTGAACTTGCAGCAATCACCTGCCTTGGCCTCCCAAGTGTGGGGATTACAGGCATGCACCTCTACTGTTGGTTAATTCTTTTATTTCTAGAGACATATTGTAGTGTACTTCTTTTGAAAGGATGTTATTTGGGTTTATACAATATTAGTGTCTAGGTAGGAAATATAATTAATCTTGTCTGAAAGATGGCTGATTTGAAACAATATAAAATAAAACTTTCCCCTCTTTATTAAGGATAAGACTTCACAGATTCTGCACATAGATTTTTGCTTTCGTAGGAAAGTGTTTGGATTTTGCTGGTAGCTCTAGGAGGAGTTGAAGATACTAGTTTTTGGGAGCTGGATTGCTAGTTAGTGTATGCAATGATTTAACTATTAGTGAAATGCAAATTTGAGTAAGTAAATGAAAACTTATTGGACCATGGTCAATGTAATTATTATCAGGGCTACATATTTTCCTTTCGTGCTGCTCCCTGGTAATGTGGTATTCTCAAGAAAGCAAAGACATTTGCAGAATGTGAGTGTGGTAAGGACACCTATGGGTTGTGACTTTTCTGTCCCTGAAACTCTGTGAAATTACAACAGTATCTATAGGAGGAAGACTTGGTGTGTTACCTGAACACCCCCGTGAGGAGGCCAGTCTCCCTTGAGCAAAGATGGGATGTGTGACAGGTGATGTTCATGTGACATTTCAACACATGAGGTTGTGGCCTAGCAAAGACAGCCTGCCACCTGTGAGTCTCTTTCCATTTCAACTGTTTAAAAATACAATTTCACACATTCTTTCATTTTATTAATGAAATGCTATGCTTCAAACCCAGGGGCCTGCCTGCCAGGTGGAGCTGTAATTATGCCTGGCCAGTCTGCAGCTGTGCTGAGTTAGAAAGCTTTAACTAAAGAAAATAGAATTCGAGTTGCTTTTATGCATCTCATAATATTTCCCTAATTCAGTATATTTATATGACAGTTAAATAATTTCTAAAGAGATTAGTGGCATTAAACTTTTTTTCTTTGGCCACACCATTGAAAACTTGGTGCTAAAAATGATATATATTTTTTGGTTATTTGTCTACAAAACTAAGCCTAAAATTATTATTATTATTATTATTATTATTATTATTTTTTTTTGGGAAACAGTATACTCCATATCTTTCTTGACTCTTCTCTTTCTCTGTCTCTCTGTCTCTGCCTCTCTCTGTCTCTCTCTCTGTTTTACCATCTACAACCCCCAATTGCTTGCCAATCCGGCTGATTTTGAAATAGATTCAGGGTCCAGGTAGTTTTCACCCCTGACTCCTGCAGCCAAGTCCAGCTGCACCATTGCTTACCTGGCCTGCTGCAGTAGCTTTGGGTATGGATTCCTGCTTCTGTTCAGCAACACATTCTACACACAGCTGAACTGATCTCTTAAGGTAAACCAGGTTGTGCCTTTTCTCCACCCGAAAACCTACTTCACTGTCTCCTCTCGCTTTGAATAAAATCTGGAGTTGTTACCATGGTCCACCAGGCTTGACTCTGCTTAGACTCCTGTGTATCTCTGTTATCACCTGCACCCCAGCTGCACCGGGCTTTCTGCTGGTTCCTGAGCCCGGCGTGCATGATCTCACCTCAGGGATTCTGCACAGGCTGTTCCTGCCAGCTGGCACACTTTTCTCCATGTGCATGCATGGTGTGTTCTCTTACTTCATTCATATAGCTGTTACCTGATCACAAAGGCCTCTAACATAGCCCTTCCCATGCCTGACTATTGTCTCATTCTTTAGCTAGATTTAATATTCTTAGGCTTACTGCACAATGAAAGAATAAGCCTGAGAGTGCATAGAATTTGTTGTATTCATGTTTCATTTTTGTGCCTAGAACTATGCTAGCTGCATTGTAGATGCCCAATCAATGTTTGGCAAATGAATAAACAAAGACTAGTGTCACCTCCACCCCCCAACCCATATGCTGAGACCCTAATCCTCACTGGGGTGGTGTTCAGAGGTCATGGGGACGAAATCCCTGAAATGGTGTAGAACAGTAAGGTGGCCTTTTCAGAATTTTAAGGAAGTTCTTGTATTTTTTCAGAAGAATTGCTTTAGGCATTAAAGCTTCCAGCCACTGGGATTTGAAGTGGCCTTACTGGTGATTATATGTACATGTTTCTAAAGATAAGCAAAGCCTGTTTTAAAGATGGGTTGGCCTGAGCCCATTTGCTCACAGTAGGTGGTGAGAAGGGTGTTCTGGAGGTGAGAGATCTCTTATCCTGGGAAGGTGTTCAGTGTCACTCCCGCCACATTTGCACTGGTTTTATGATAAGAATAGACCATGGAGCCGGTCCAGGTTTAAAGAGAAGGGAACTAGACTCTACCTCTTGACCAAGATGTGCCAAGGTTGCACTGCAAAAGATGACTACACCACTCTGACCATCTTTGGAAACATAGTGTACCCTCAGAAGGCATCCTGAAACCTGTCATAATTTTATCACCACAGAGAGCAGAATTTTTTAAAGAAGATGATGAAAAGAACCCTTTTAAAAATACTAGTAAATTGGATATTGAAGAAAAATGTATCCTTGGATTAGTGCTCTTCTTCTTGACTTTATATATATGTATATTTATATGATAGCTATACTACCACTCTTTGTTAGTTCGTCAAGAACAGTTTGTGCTTTCACTGTTTGATTGCTTGATCATTTTTTTCATGCCTATATCTTGTAATCTGAACAACTACTTTGAAGCTAACAATATGCAATATATTAACCAGTGTTACTTTCCTATTATTTTGTTTTGAAATTCTGTATCATTGTTTTTGTTTTTTTGTTTTTAAAATAAAAATATTAAAAAAGAAAGATTAAAAATGAAATTGTGGATGTCTCCATATTTCATAAGTGTGCAGCTTGTGTTTGTACTTTGCCAAAGGAGTTTTGATAAAACTAATACACCATTTGTCACAAGGCAACTTGGACAAAAGACTGTAAAGCAATCATTACCATTCATTTCCATTAGAATAGAATTCAAGGTAATATTACCTGCATTACTTATACATGATCTTGCCGTGCTCAATAAATCTAAAAATGGAGAATTGACCTGATGGGGTATAGTTGTCTTTAAAATTAAAAAAGCAATAACTATAGAACTGGTTTTAAATTTATTATTTCTTGTTAGTATTTAGAAATACTCCCAGCACAATTTTAGGCACACAGAGAGCACTGAATAAATTTTTGCAAATGTTGGCTGTTTTAGCTACCAAAATCAACTTTTTTGGGTTCTAGGCATTTATGGGGGAAGAAATGAAAATAGTGTGATCACTCTACCTGTAGAGTCCTACTGGGTGCTATTTTATTTACAAGCATATGCAAACGATATGAATACAGCACATCTACTTGTTTTAATTTAAACTTTGTCACTCTCATTTTTAATTTTTTGCATCCTGGCATGATGTTTTAATTTTTCCTACCCTATTCTGTCTACCTTCCATGGCTTGGCAGGACACTCTGTCTGAAATTGCTGAGTTAACCACTTCCTTTACTGTGATCATGAAATTCTAATCTTTCCCCTCACGAGGGAACTTTCTGCGCATTCTGAGCGCATATGCTGCATATCCCATCTTGCCGCTGAAGTCCGTTCCAGACACGTTCCAGACACGTGACAAACTATTCACAGCAAGTGTGCACAGGAGCATTCGTACTAAGCAACTGGGGAGCCAGAGTGAATGCACAGGGAAGTTTCTGTTTGACTTGCCTGTCATAAACAATGAGATCACAAAAGTAAATACTCCACAGCTGGCTGTCTGGGTTCTTACTTTTATGGACATTTTCGGGAAAGAAAGAAAGAAGCCATGTGGACTATTGAGCATCATATTGTCTACACAGTTACAATATTTTTTGAAAGGCCGAAAAGAGGTTGGCAGGGTTGATTCTCTGAAGAGGTCTTACTCATCTGATAAGTGAGCAGTCACTGTGTTTGAACTGGCTCAGCATAGACAAATGAAAGATTCTGAAATATTTCAATACGATATGGGGATACTTGTAGTAGAAGTGGGTGTGTAATTATTAAGTTCATAGGTTTCAATCTTGATTTACTACAAGAAAACAGTTGTTTTAGCTGCCTCAGAATACAGTTTGTTTTCCTCAACATATAAGACATTTTCTTAAGATGTCACTTAATTAATAAAGAGTATATCACTTCCACAAAAATTTCTTGATATTTAATTTAATAATAAATCAAAACACGAAAGTGCCTAATTAACTATCTTCTATGATTTAACCAAGCATGCAAAGAGTTTTAGCTTTACTGGTAACCATTAGCCGTGGAAATGGAATTCAGTTAAAGGTGAAAAAAATCAAGAATTGTAATAATGGGCCTGAATATGTGTTAAAACATATGAATTTTTCCTGAAATGTGTTTGCATTAGGGATAATCTATATTTGTTGATTCTTTAGCATACTATTTGCACTTCAAATGCTTTCTCTTTTCTAATAATGCACAGTAATAAAAGGTAATATTGTATTTGGAAGTGTGTTGGCAAGGGAAACTGGTGGAGTTAATCCAATAACTTGGATTTCCTTGGAGAAAAGTCATACAGAAATACAAGGTATTATTATCACGATTATTACTCGGTGGAGCTGGAAACCCCGTCTGCCCTTTGTAAGAGCTGGCCATTTAAGACGAATGCAGAATTGTCATAGCAGGGGGTTGAAAGAGTTTTGTATTTTGAAAAATGCACACACCTAGGTAGTAGGAAATTTTTTTTTGTTAAAGAAACTGACTTGCTTAGTTTTATTGCTACTGTTCCTCATATTTGAAGATGATCCTATGAATGATTATCTTCTAGGTAAGCAGGAAGTGAAAATTTCGATAGTTGAAGGCATTAGCAGTAAAAGAAATATGGTTCTTTACATTAGAATTTTTAATGCACTAACTCTTGGGACCCAGGTGAGCACAGACTCTAGGATGCATAGAAGGAGATACAGTTTTACCTTGATGTCAGAACACTTGTGAATAGGAACAACATATTCTTGTGCTTTGGTTTAGGAAGTGTTAGTATTAGACAGGCCGTAAGTATAGTAAGCAAGAGGTCCATCTCTGAAGTTAAACAGTCTCCATTCACATTTTGGTTATTCACCATGTGAACTTAAAAAGTCATAGGATTTCATCTATAAACAGGGGATGACAAAATCACACCAAAATAAATGCCTTTCATATAGATCAGTTCTCAGACATGAAGGCCTGCATTTAAATTAAAACTGACCTAGGATTATACTGATAGTTGTGACCATGCTAATGTTTCCAAGCTAATGATAAGATTTCTGTATAACTCAGGTCTCTGTCTCCTACCTGCTGTGCCTTTCTTTAGGGAATGAGAGGGAGAAAGAGGAAAGATCATAAAAATTCTCCAAATCTGGAGGTGAAAGGGAAGTTGCTCACAATATATATTGGTTTGATGTAAGTTTATACTACATCAATATAATTTAGGGAAGTGAAATACATGAGTTGAAATTATGTTGCTTAATTGGCCAGATATCTGCATTTTTGACTGTATCATGGATGCTATTTTTTTTTTTTTACCAGTTCTTTCTTGGCTATCATGTATGAATGATCTCTTTAGGACAACATCTTTAAAACTGCTTCAGCAGTTTAGTTTTTTTGTTTTAGAATTTATTTATCAGGTGTATTTGCTTTTTCCAGTTATTATAGGTATCTGTACTTCTGCTGGCTCAAACACCAGAAGAGAACTTGTTTCAGCATTTTCCTTTGCAGATTTGTGTCATGAGAGGGTATTTTAGGTTCCAAGTTAACTTCAGATAAGAGAGAGTATTACCAAAGTTCATTTACATGAGTGATCTTTTATGTGCACAAACAGATGCATTTCAAAATATGAGGAATGTAGTTTAGGATGTCAGAGATAGTCTAATACTGTTGATTCAGTCAGGTGTCTGACTAGAGCTTTGATGAAAATTTGGCACTAATATTGGAAGGAACTAATTTTATTGTTATGAATTTCTCAGCAGACATGTTTTAATTCTTTCTAGAGAAGTGATAAGTCTGGTTCTCATTTAAGATGAGATTTAAAATTGGCCCAGATAAAAACCTTCAGGTAGCTACATTTCACCAAAGCCAAACAAATTCTCATTTCTTTTTTCTTTTTCTAAGGGATATATGTTGGCTCCCGGGTGGCCCTTTTCTAAAAATTCCACCCATGGTCTTCCATTTGTACATGCATAGTTACAAATCCAGTAGTCATTTGCTTTTTTCTTGCTATTATCTTTTGTGAAGTTATATATTCATTCTCTCTTAATTTTTCCCTTGTCTTCTCCCTGCTGGTGTGAAATGAATTCCTTTTTCTGCAGAAGCTCAGCAGGAAATGGATTAATGCAGCTGGAACACAACTACTGCAGTGTCAGGATGCTGGCATAACCTCTGTATTTGAAAAATAAAGGATTGAAAAGTATCCAGCAGCTAAAAGTCAGGGGGAAAAATCTTGATGCTTCTTGTTCATTTCCACTGTGGAAGCTTTTTCAGCATCTCCAAGGTAACTTGTAAGAACAAATTAAAAACACGTGCACATATACATATAAAACCTTACATGAAGATGAAACAGGTAGAAATGCTGAGTCTGGGATATGCTTTAATACATTCTGAGTTAGCAACTCAGTAGGAATATTGAAGTGCACACTTGATACAACCAGAAATGTGAATTGTCCTTACCCCATCAACTTAAATTATATTGTTTCCAGCGGTGAAAACCATCACCAAAATCCATCTTCCCAAGATAAAACAGGTTCACATGTCTACCCATCCTTCATCAATGTCAGGTTGTGATGGTTGGTCTTTGCATGAATATACTTGCTGCTGAGGCCAAAAGCAACTAAGCCAGGACTGAAGAGATGTCCGTAATCTTTCCTGCTGGGTCACTTACTTGCCAAGAGTACTTTTTTCCATGACTAATATTCACTGAAATATCTGATGTTTAAAAACAAGATTGCTTAGCTTTGCAATTGTTATTAAATTCTTTTCCTGGGCTATAATGCATAGGCTTTGATCTAAAGTCCTACCGTTGCTAGAAAAGCTTGTATGATTACGATAATGTGCACTGCTCTTTTTGCTATTCCTATAGGGAAAATAAACCCCACATTAGTTCCATATTAGTACCTGACTTGGAGAAGTTAAAAAGCACCAGAAAAAGGTTAAACAGAGTCAAGTACACATAAGAGAGCAGTGGTTATTAGTGTTCAGGGAGCCATTAAAAATTTCTGCTTATACAGAAGAATTTATTGGTGCTCCCGCTTCTGGCTGCTTTATGCATTTTAATAAAGAAGTAGGTTATGTGTGTGTGCATGTGTGCGCGAGTGCATATGTATGCTTGCACACATTTTATGGCTGTGATTGAACAAGGACGTTAGCTATTTGGTCTGTCACTAATTTCATCCCCCCACCCTTTCCCCATGTCTCTCTCTTTTAACTTTCAGCTTCCCAGACAGCATTATGATTTTGAAAATCCTTCGGTTCCATTTTTATTAAGGCAATACAGAAAGAATATGTCTATTAATTCCACTGATTTTTTTTCTGGTACAGATATGCTGAGAAACCTTATAACTTTAGCAAGATATTTGAAGGTAATTAGAGAAAAACCTATTTAGTTTCATGAAACAAGAAAAGTTGGTGAAATTCAATATTTTTTGGGTGCTTTGAAAATTTTTAAAAAGCTATTTGTTAGGAAAGACATGTGGGTTATGGTTTAAAGAAGTGACTTGAGCATATGCATTTACCTATTCTCATTCAAACAATCAAAGAAATATAAAATTAGAGAAAAAGGTATGTCAAATTATGAAAGCTAGGCTAGAATGCTTCTGACATTCAGAAACTTAGAAAGATCTTTGCAAAATATATTGTAGACAAGACTGAACTATGAGGAGAGTAAATAAGCATGTGGAAGAAATGCCTCCTTTTATTTTTTAAGAGAAATGGGCACTGAGAAGAACTCAACTGTAAGCTTGTGGTGCTATGAGTTTGAGGGCCAGAGTGTTCTTTAGGAACAAGGAACCTGAGGAACAAGTACCAGTCACATGTACCAGGTAGAGCATTATACAACACTCATTCCTAACTTGTACTTGGGGCACACATCAGGCTAAGTTACATGGAATTTGCTGCTATACCTAAACCCCATTCCATTCTATTAATGCATTTTCTTTGTGGCAAGAGAACATGGTTTGTATGAGTTGAATATTTTTTTGGCTTTACTGAGATCATTTCATGTTTCCACACATGGTCTCTCTTGGTAAATGGTCCCATCTGCTCTTGAGTATGGTATTCTGCTATTGGATCGAATCAATAGAGCATATTGTTTGAAATGTGTTGACTTATTTTCTGTTTCTTTGTTCCATTAATTATTGAGAGGTGGGTATTAAAACATTTAACTGTAATTGTGCATTTGTCTATTTCTTTCTGTAGTTTTATGAAAGGGATAGGAGTTTTTACCTCATAATTTGAGATAGTACTATTAAGTGCATAACAGTTTATGATTACTAGGTTTTCCTGATAAATGAATACTCACAGAGCTGTGATGTTCTTTACTCTGAAATCTATTTTGCCTGATAATATAACTCCAGCTTTCTTTGAGTTAAAGTAAGCATGGTATATCTTTTTCCATGTTTTATTTTTAATTCAAATGTTAATGTTTTGAGAACTGAATCTTGATGCTGTCCTCAAGCAATCTTCCTGCCTCAGCCTCCTGAGTAGCGAGGACCACAGGTATGTGCTACTGCACTCAACCCATCTTTTTAGTTTTTAACCAGTGTGTTACTTTGTATTTAAAGTAGTATTTTTTTGTAGTCAGAATACAGTAAGTCTTGATTTTATATTGAATCTGACAATCTTTGCCTTTTAATTGGGATGTTTAGATCATTTACATTTAATGTGATTATTAATTTGGTTAGGCTTAACTATCATCTGGTTATTGACTTTTTACTTACATAACTTTTCTTTTTACACTTTTTTCTTATATCTCTTGGATTAATTGAACCTACTTTATGATTCTGTTTTATCTCCTATTTGGGCTCATTAGCTATAACTCTTAAGGTTGCTCTTTAGTGGTTGTGTTAGGACATATAGTACACATCCTTAACTTTTATTAGTTTACTTTTAAGTAATGTTATATCATTTCATGTCTAGTGAAAAGATTTATAATGGAATCTTCTTTCTTCCTTGATAACGTTTGTTATGGTTTGTGTCTGGATGTCCTCCCAAAGCCTCATATAGTCATGGGAACAGGCTTCTAGAAGTCGTGATTGATTCATGATCCAATGTTGGGATTATGGGTGTGAGTGCTACACCTTCTCTAGAGTGGGTAACCTACACACAGTATAAAGGACAGAAAGAGTCTTCTTTTGAGCTCCTCCCCTTTCTCTTTTGTTGCTTTTGCTGTTTTCTGCTGTCATGAATAGTTGTCCTGGTGCCACACCACACTGCCTTGGAGCCAGTTGATTACAGGCTGAAACCTTCACAAACTGTGAGCTAAATAACCTTTGTTTTCTTAATTTTGGGTATTGGGTATTTTGTCCCAGCAATGAGAGAAAAGTAACCAGCAC
>RJWM01005422.1:45762-92240 GCA_004363535.1 Dasyprocta punctata | reverse complement strand
GCAAGGGACCTCTGCATTTGCCCACTTCATGGGTCTTTAGCTTAGCACTTTTCAAATGTAAAATTATTTTATATAGAGAACAAAATAAGCATTAAGTCCTATACCTCTGTTTTGGGTCTAAAATTAACCTAGCTGGATAAAGATTCTTTTCTTGTTTGTTCATTTGTTTGTTTGTTTTATCATTAAAAATAAAGTTAGATTTAGTTAGGTATAAGTGACATATACTAAAATTCAGTGTTTTTAGATCTGTTGGGAACAGGTATTCTTCATTCTGTGTGTTTTGTTCCTTTTTGTTTCTTTGCCTATTTAGTTTTTGTTAATGATTCCGTTTTATCTCCTCCATTTACTTATTTGTTATATCTCTTTTTCTAATGTAGTCTAGTGATTGCCTACAGTTTGCAATACATGTCTTCAGCTTTCACAGACTGCCTTCAAGTATGTTACCATTTTATTCCATTGTATAAGAACTTTCTAAGAATTCTTTGGTTGGACTATAGTCACAATACAGTATTTTACATATGGTATAAACCCCATACTACACTAATTTTCCAATAAATTATCTATGAGGACAGTGCTTTCCAGTCAAACTTTTTGCAGTGAGGAAATATTTTACAACTTTGCTACACAGCATAGTAGCACACAGCATAGTAGCCAGTAGGCAACTGTGGCCATTCAGTACTTGAAAGGTAGCTAGTCGTGACTGAAAGGCTAAATTTTATTTTTATTTTTGTAGTACTGGGGATTAAACCTAAGTCATTTTGTGCTGAACTGCATTCCCTAGCTCATTTTACATTTTTTTTTTTTTTTTTTTTTGTGGTACCGGGGATTGAACTCACAACCTCACGCCTGTCAGACAGGTGCTTAAGTCACTGAGCCAAACTCGCGGCCCTGGTTTTTTGAGGCAGGGTTGCACTGTGTAGCTCAGGCCGGCCTTGTGCTCGAGTTGTAGCCCAAGCTGGTTTCGAACTCACAACGCTCCGCCTACCTCAGCCTCCCGAGTACTGGGATTAAAGGTGTGAGCCACCACGCCCGGCTTCATTTTACTTTTTATTTCGAGACATACTCTCATAAGCACTGAGTGCCTGGGTTGGTCTTGAATTTGTGATTCTCCTGCCTTGGCATCCCAGAGAGCTGGGATAACAGGCATTGTCCACCATGCCTAGCTTTTATTTTTTGAGGTGCTGGGGAACAAATCAAGGGCTTTGCATGTGCTAGGTGAGTGCTCTACTATTCACCCTAAACAGCTTTTTCTTTTTTTTTTTTTTTGATGGCACCGGGGCTCAAACTCACAACCTTGTGCCTGCCAGGCAGGCACTTAAGCCCCTGAGCCAAACTCCCAGCCCTAGTTTTTTTTTTTTTTTTTTTTTTTGAGACAAGGTTGGACTATGTAGTTCAGGCCAGCCTTGCACTCACTTTGTAGCCCAAGCAGGCCTCAAACTCACAATGCTCCTCCTACCTCAGCCTCCCAAGTGCTGGGATTAAAGGCGTGCGCCACCACGCCCAGCCTAAACAGCTAAATTTTAAGTAATTTACAATTGAGTAGCTTAATATGGGTAGTAGCTACCATATTAGTATAGTTTTAGAACAATTAAAGGTTTTAAAAAATAATTTTATTCTTGTCTTCTTTTTAAATCATCTCAAGAATTCTTTGTTGCTTTGTGGATGTCTGTATTCTTTCTCCTCTTTTGAGTCAGAAACTTCTTTTAACATTTCTTACCATGTGCTTTCCTAGGGACTACATGATCTTAATTTTTACCTGTCTAAAAAAGTCTTTATTTCCCAACCTATCTTTTTTTCTTCCTAGTGCTGGGGTTTGAACCCAGGGCCTTACACATACTAGGCTAGTGTGTCCCAATCCAGTAAACTTGGCAATCAAGATTAATTGTTACAATAATAAGGATAATTCTTATTATGGATTACAAATAGTGAATGACATGGAAAGTGAGTGTTTTATTAGTAATTTAAACAGTAAGAATGATGTTTTAAAGTATTATATACTTTATTTTTTACTATTTGTCTTGGTTACTTTTCTCTTGTTGCTGAGACAAAATACCTGACACCCAAAATTAAAGAAGGAAAGATGTATTTAGCTCACAGTTTGTGGAGGTTTCAGTCCATAATCAGCTGGCTTCAAGGCAGGGTGGTGTGGCAGTGCAAGACAGTAAAAGCAGTAAGAGCAAAAAGGAGGGAGTATGAGAAGACTTTCTGTCCCTTATACTGTATGCAGGCTACCCACCCTAGGGTGAGTGTAGCACTCACACCCATAATCCCAGCATTGGACCATAAATCAGTCACAAACTCTAGATTCTGGCATGACTGCATGAGGCTTTGGGGGGACAGCCCGGCACAAACCATAACACTATTTTTTTTTTTTTTTTTTTTTTTGTGGCACTGGGGATTCAACTCACAACCTCGCGCCTGCCAGGGCAGGCGCTTAAGCCACTGAGCCAAACTCCCAGCCCTGGTTTTTTGAGGCAGAGTCGCACTATGTAGCTCAGGTCGGCCTTGTGCTCGCGTTATAGCCCAAGCTGGCCTCGAACTCACAACGCTCCGCCTACCTCAGCCTCCCGAGTGCTGGGATTAAAGGCGTACGCCACCACGCCCGGCCATAACACTATTATATACCTTTTTTTTTTTTCTCATGTTAGCAATTTTTGTGAAAGTTGCATGTAAGATTATTTTATTCCTGCATCTTCTCAATTGTTTCATCTTTATATTTGCCCATTTCTGTTCCTACTTGCCAAGATTTGGCTTTCAGCTCAAGGATCTTTTTGTGGTCTTTGTCCATTGATAGTCACCTTGCTGGGGTGAGCACCTACATGGACAGTTATGCCATTAGCCTTTCCCACTGCACCCATTCAGCATAGATAATGTATTTCTTCCCATAGACGCAGACTACTTTGCCAGTTTGCTGACCTTTGTAGTATCTTTGTACAACCTGAACTTCATCATCTTTTTAGATAGGAATGAGTCAAATATACTTCTGTCTCAGCTTTTTGGAAAAAGGGTAAGGCATACTTTACCTGTGAATGTGGGGAGATACATTGAAATGCCTTTTACAGTTTTTTAGTTTGTTTTTTGAAACGGGGACTTGTTGGGTAGTTCAGGCTGGCCTCTGAATTCACTGTGTAGGCCAGGCTGGCCTTCAGCTGGTGGTGATTCTCCTGCTTGAGCCTCCTTTTGCATGTCTTCCTTTGGTTAGAAGCCACAAAGAATTGAACTTAATCTTGGCTGCTGCTGCTTCAGCAATGTCTGCAAAAGGAAAGAGCTATATACTTTAATTTTTAAATTTTATTTTATTTATTTTTTTGGTACCGGGGATTAAACTCACAACCTTGCACTTGTCAGGCAAGCGCTTGTGCCACTGAGCTAAATCCCCAGCCCAAGAGCTATATACTTTTTAAACTAGGGGAAAAAACGTAAAATTTAATGGATGTCTTGTTCATTTTTTCTAGAGAGCAGAGGCAAGAACTTTAGCACATTTCAACTATTGGGAGAACTCCTTCGGGAAATGGTCCTACAGATACAAGGAAATAGGTTACTCAAAGTTGGGAATGTAACTGATAATAATAAAAATTAAGCAGTTCAACTGGGCACAGTGGTGTATGCCTGTAATGCTAGCACTTCGGAGGCTGAGCCAGGAGGATTGTCATCAATTTGAGGCCAGCCTGGGTTACATAATGCATTCAAGGCCAATTTGAACTACAAAGTAAGACCCTGTCTCAAACAAACACTGCTCCCCCCAGTTAAGCAGTATCCAAATTCCCAACAACAGGTAATCGATGAGGTAATTGTTAAATCAACTTGACAGAATATTATGTGTTTTTCACAGACATCTGTTGCATACCTACTCTGTGTCAAGCTGTGTACTAAGTATCCTAGATACCTTATCCCGTTAAATCTTCGCAGTTTCCCCTGGAGATAAACATTATCTCTATCCCTTTTCCTGTGGAAGCAAAGACAGATGAAATAATTTCCTTAGGTCAGACAGCTAGTAACTGGGAGACCAAAAGGATAGACTCTCCCCAAAATGTGATGATAGCAGTAATAATAATGCAAGTTGAAATAAGAATGAAATCAATTTCAATCTTTTTTCCAAAGATAAAGAAGATTGATTATAGTTGTTTTTGGTGGGTATTAAGGAAACTAAGGACCCTGAAGGAATATAAATTAAGAAACCTTTTGCAGGGCATTTGGCCATGTCTTTCAGAATTTTTCATGTCTTGTTATTTGACTAAGCCATTCTTCTTTTAGGAAGTTACCCTATTGTACTGCTTGCATAAGTGTGCAAAAATGTATTTGTAATAATCTTGATTGTTTTCTTATGTGTAATAGCAAAAAATTGGATATTGCTTGGGTGTTTTAAACATTCATAAGAATGAGGTAGATCTGTGTGTACCAACATGGGCAAACAGCCATTGTAAGTTGTTGATTGAAAAGAATAGGTGACTGGACCAAATGTAAAGCATGCTCTCATATTCCATAAAAGATATATTTAAGGTGTGTGTATACAGAGACAATATTGTATATGTTGAAGGATATATACAATTTTTTACTTTTTATTTCAAATTTTTCTGTAACAGGTATATATTAGTTTCATTAGCTGAAAAAGAACTGTGCTTTTTAAAAAGCCATTATAGGAGTTATCCTAACTGATGGAAACGTATGTTTAAGGCGCTTTAGTGAGAAAAACTGGCGCAAAACAAACCCTGGCTGTATACTGGCTGCAGACCTGATGTGCACCCATCTTGGTGGAAGACAAAGATGTTCTATGTATTCTTTACTTCCTAAACTGCTTGAATTATTATATTGAAAGACTCTGTTTTTCCCGAGAAACTTCTTAAAGACCTATAAACCTAAAAATGAAGGAGGAAAGAATGTTCCTGTTAAGTTTTTTTCCCCTAGTTTATAGAATCAATTTTTCACTAAAAGTGAAACTGTAGAGTTAGTTCAGTCACCAAAAAAAAGCGTCAGAGATTTGTGTCTGCTGACTCAGTGAAGATACACACAATTTTTTTTTTTTTTTTTTTTTTGGATACACAAATTCTTGAAGTAAATGTTTGCATACATTTCTCATGGAGGTGTGGGAGTATTTGAAGGGGTGAAATCTTGCCTCCTAGTGAGGAGAACCCATCATCTTGATCAGTGAAAGCTCTGAAGTAACCTGTGCCTGAGGGTCACCCTGGAGGTCATGCTGGTTTTAGAACTTCTCTGTTTGGTCCTAAACTATAACTATCTGGGATGCACAGGGTTACCCTAGAGCAGGCCTTTAGCTTTGAAATTGACTCATCCTCCTATATAGCACGACTCAGTTGAGCCAGAACTATCTTAATTTGATAACTATCTTAATTTGAACCAGAAGTCTTGGACTTGACCCAGAGCCATCTTGATCTTCAGTGGAGTTGTGGTGTGTATAATGCTGTTAAATCATGTTCATTGTTAGAAGCAGGGGGAAAGGAAGTGACTTGCTTTGCCAACACAAAAATAGCTATAGTACAAGAAGAAGAATTTCGAGAATTAGTATTTGTATAGTAATGCTCCTGAAATAATGTTAGTTATAAATATTATTCTAATTGGTTTTACAAATCCATTATTTAAAAATCCTGAGCCTGGGCGTGAGTTTATAATTCTAAGTTGGGTTGATCTTTTTCCTGTTATTTCCCCCTACGCTGTATCATTACTCTAATGGTTTTAAAACTATCATTTCATTTCTTAAAATTCTCTTTCGTAAGAGCTGGGCATCACTAGTAGTATTCTTTAAATCTGTATGACATGATGACTTGGTTTAAATGTATAAAAGGTAAGGAAATTGAATAGGAAACTGCATTTGCTTTGATGTAATAAAGATTGTTTCTTTCATCTAAAAAACATCTGACATTCATGGAACAGTGAACCTATCTTTAAATTTATGTAAATGAAAACATTGGAATGGATGCGGTTATGTTTGACTCTGGGCGTGTTTTAAATTCTGGTAGTTCCTACCAATGAGCATCTTTTAAAGCACAATTTTTATTTGCGTTCTTATTATTCTAAAGAGTTGCGTTTGCCTTTTTGTGGATCTTGTGGAAATCTTACTGCATAATCTGACCTGTTGCATTAAAAATAAGATTGTTACTCTAGACTAGGGAGAGGAGAAGAATAGTAAATACAGTAAAGGAGTGGGGAAAGATTTGAAGTGATAGATCAAAATGAGAAGATCAGGTGTGTTTTTAACAAAAATTTGTAGGGAAATGGAACTACTTAATACTTCCTACAACTTCAGAATTTTATGGTTTCATAAGGTGTTTTCTATGTTTGTTTGTATGGTACTGGCAATTGAACCCAGGCCCTTGTACATGCTAAACAAGCACTCTCCTACTGAGCTGCACCTGCAGCTCCAACCTAGGGTTTTTCAGGAGGTTCCATAATGAGACATAAATAGAATTTTCCTATTGTTCATCACAGACTATGCAGACAGATTTGTACTTTCTGTCCTTAGAAACTGCCCTTAAGAGGCAGCAGCAGGGAGTGAAAAACACATGCCACTTGGTAAAACCACAGTCCTGAATGGGAGGCTGGAGGCTGCCATGTGATATTAGACTTCTACCCTTACCAAATTTAACACCTTCCCTAGGTATGTCATGGTGTTGCCATGAGGATTTTTCTTTGGTGGGGTGGGGCGGGGGGTGGGAATAAGGAATCAAACTCAGGACCTGTGCTTGCCAGGCAGGTACTTGTGCTGCTGAGCTGTATCTCTGGCCCACCATGAGAATCTTGAGAAGAGAAAAATGATGTTTTTCAATGTAAAGTATAATTTCATTAGGAAAGCAGAGAATAAAATTGGAAAATACCAAATATTTAACAGGAAGTGGAGACAAAACTTTCCCTTTCAATCTGAGCTTTAGAGTATACACTGGGAATTGAAAGTGAAAGGAATGTGCAGGTGTTTGGGACAGGATAGGCAGAATTTGAGGGAGTGAAAGTGGTAGCTTTAAATATGTGGGTACTTTGATCTTAAGAGTCCCACTAATTTGGACTCAGCTCAGATCTCAGAAAATCACTGTGCAAAACAGCATAACAATAGAGGGGCATTTTTTAAAGTTCTCACATGCTTTCAGTCTGGCATGTGGTCAGATTGACACATGCAGTGTGGAGCTGCAATAAATTGCCATGGATCGAAGCCTGGTGACGGGCTACAGAAATGGCTGTAGCTGATGCCAGTAACCTTTCACTTCTCTTGTTCCTGTGTATTTGTTCTCTTAATTTTCCCTCCTGACCCACTCACTAGCTGTGTGCACCAAGAGAGTACTGGCAGTGAGAATCAGCCTGTGGGAAGTTATGTAGGCTGAAGATGAAGAGTGAGAAATATTAAGGCAATTCTTGAATCAGTTACTAGTTTTTTCTTTCTTCTCATCTTTGTTTTTTTTGAGACAGGGTCTTGCTAGGTAGTTCAGGCTGACCTCGAACTCACAATGATCCTCCTAGGAGTCTCAGCCTCCCAAGTACTGGGACTCAGGCATATGCACCACCACACGTGTCTTAAAATGTGTAATATACACATACTAACTCCCTGTGATAGATGTGATCATTATATATAGCAAATATATAAAAAAAAAAAACAGGCAAAAAAAGAACCTTCTGTACAATGTTGAGTAGAAATGGTAAGAGTAGGTGTCTTTGCCTTACTCCTGACCAAAGAACAAACTTTGGTTTTATTAATTTTTCTCTGTTTTTCTAATTCATTGATTTCTAATTCAGGTTTTTTTTGTTTTGTGATAGAAATCCAGGGCCTCATAAGCCTCATAAATGGGAGGCAAGCAGTGTGTTACCAACTTACCTCCTCTGCTTTTATTTATGTTCTTTTCTTTTCTTTTTTTTTTTTTTTTTTTTTTTTTTTTTTTTTTTTTTTTTTTTTTTTTTTTTTTTTTTTTTTTTTTTTTTTGAGATGAGGTCTTGTTATGTAGTCCAGACTGGCCTTAAACCCACTATTTAGCCCAGGCTGGCCTTGGACTCACAGCAATCCTGCCTTAGCCTCCTGAGTGCTGGGATTACAGGTGTGCAACCCCACATCTAGTTTCTTTTTATTTTCTTTATTTATATTTATTTGCGGCACCGGGGATCGAACTCACAACCTCGCGCCTGACAGACAGGCGCTTAAGCCACTGAGCCAAACTCCCAGCCCTAGTTTTTTTGAGGCAGGGTTGCACTATGTAGCTCAGGCCAGTCTTGCAGTCGCATTGTAGCCCAAGCCGGGCCTTCAACTCACAATGCTCCTCCTACCTCAGCCTCCCGAGTGCTGGGATTAAAGGCGTGTGCCACCATGCCCAGCTTCTTTTTATTTTCTTAAGGTAGAAATTTAAGTCATTGACTTGAGACTTTTCTCTTTTCCCTAATTCAGACATTTAAAGTTAGAATTTCTGGCTAAACACTTTACATAGTTGCATCCATAAACTTTGATCCTTTGTGTTTTTTGTTCGTTTTTGTAGTGCTGAGAGTTAACGCTGGGGCCTTGAGCATGTAAACCACATGCTGTACCACTGAGCTGTGTCCCCATCCCCTGCTGTGTTTTTTATTTTTATACAATTTAAAGTAGTTATTAACTTTTCTTATTATTTCTTCTTTGATTCTTCATTATATATGTGTGTTTCCTGATTTTAGAGCATTTGGAGATTCTCTGAATTTGTTTCTGTTCTTGATTTTTTACTTAATTCCACTATGATAGAGCACATACTACATGTAATTTTAATTCCTTTAATTTTATTGATACTTGTTTTAATTGTATTGACATTTGGTCTAGTCTATGACTTATCTTAAGAATGTTGGATATTTCCTCAATGAGAATATGTATTCTATGTGATTGCCTGAAGTGGTCTACAGATGATGATTAGGTCAAGCTGATTGACAGTACTGTTCAAATTTTGTATATCCTTGCTCATTTTCTGCTTGACTGTTAATTGTTGAGAATGGGATATTGAAGTCTTAAATGTGTGACTTTGTGCTCCCCCGTCTCGGTCTCCCAGGTAGTTGAGATTGCAGGCATGTGCCTTTGACCCCAGCTCTTCTAAACATTGTTTTGAGTCATCTATTTCTGCCTTGAATTCTGTTAATTTTTATTTCATTTTATTTTGAGACTCTGTCACTGAGCTACACTTCCAACCACTTAGCAGGTTTTTAAAAACTATTTTTCTTGAGTTTTATTTTTAGTTGTTAATCTAAGGATTGTAATATGCATCTTATCATAGTCTACTATAGATGAATACCAAATCATTTCCAAATATACTAACATTGTTCCATTAAATCTCCATGACTTCTTTATTCCTTTGTGGTATTGTCACATATATTTCATGTTTATATAAGTCCAATATTAAAGTCTGTAGTTACTGTTTTATATACATGTACGTGTCCCCCCCACACCATGTACTTGTCTTTTTTTTTTTTTTTTTTTTTTTTGCAGCACCAGGGATCGAACTCACAACCTCACACCTGCCAGGGCAGGCGCTTAAGCCACTGAGCCGAACTCACGGCCCTGGTTTTTTGAGGCAGGGTCGCACTATGTAGCTCAGGCCAGCCTTGCACTGGCGTTGTAGCCCAACCTGCCTCGAACTCACAATGCTTCTCCTACCTCAGCCTCCCGAGTGCTGAGATTAAAGGCGTGCGCCACCACACCCGGTCATGTACTTGTCTTATAAGTGAGTCGGATATAGTAGTTTGAATCTGGAATGTCCCTCAAAGCCCATATGCTGGGAGGCTTGGTTGCCAGCTGATAGCCTTTTGGTAAGTGATTGGTTCATGAGAGCTCTTACTTCATCAACAGATTAATCCGTGGATGAGTTTATAGCTCAGTGGGCTTTATGGGTAACAGGGCTTAGGTCGATGAGGTAGGTCCATTGGGTGTGGCTTTGAAGGGTTTATTTTAGCCCAGCTCCTTGAATGTTCTCTCTACTTCCTGTTTGCCATGGGACATGGAACTTACCCTACCATTCCTTTCCACTGTAATTCTGCCTCACCACAGGCCTATCGCAATGATTCTGGCTCACTGTGGACTAAAACCTCTGAAACCATGAGCCAAAATAATCCTTTTCTCCTTTAAATGGGTTGTGTCAGGTATTTTGTCACAATGCTAGAAAGCTAAAATATAGAAGAAAATATTCATTGATGTTTTATATTTACCTGTGTAGTTATTGTTATTGGCATTCTTTATTTCTTCATGTGGATTCAAGTTACCATCTGGTGTTCTTCTACTTCTATCCTGAAGAACTTCCTTTAGTATTCCTTATAAGGCCACAAATTATCTCAGTCTTTGTTTATCTAGAGATATCTTTATTTATATTCCTTTTTTTTTTTTTTTTTTCACCTGCTTTTGAACTTACCCAAGTGCTTGAGCCACTGAGCTAAATTCTCGGCCCCTTGTATTGCTTTTTTTTTTTTTTTGGTTCCAGGGATTGAGTTTACAGCCTCACGCCTTAGGCCACTGAGCTAAATCCCTGGCCCTATTTTTTGAGACAGGGTCTCACTATGCAGTTCAGGCTGGCCTTGAACTCACTTTGTAGCCGAGGCTGCTTTCGAACTCACAATGATCCTCCTGCCTCAGCCTCCCGAGTGCTGGGATGTATTACATTTTAGAAGCATGGTTTTTTAATATGTAGAATTCTTGATAGCTTGTTTTTATTCTAGAACTTTGAATATGTCATTTTACTGCTTTTTGATATCCACTGTTTCTTGTTTTGTTTTGTTTTTGAGACAAGGTCTCTCTATGTACTTCAGGCTGACCTTGAACTCACTTATGTATCCCAGGCTGGCTTCAAATTCAAAGCTATCCTCCTGTCTCAGCCTCCTGAGTGCTGGGATTACATGTATGAGCCACCATGCCTGGCTAGTTTCCACTGTTTCTAAAGTGAAGTCAGTTAGTAGTAATCTTATTGTGGGTTCCTCTTTACACGAAGTCATTTTCTCTTGATTTATTCAATATTTTCTCTATTTTTTGCTTTTACCTTTTTAGCTATGATGTATCAGTGGTGAATCTGTTTGTGTTTATTTTATCTGTTTTTTGAGTTTACTTTGAATTCGATGGATTTGAAGATTAAAATTTGAAATTAAATAGGAAGTTTTGGCTGTTAATTTTTGAGACAGGGTCTCACTATGTTTAGGCTGGTTTAAAACTCACTATGTAGCCCAGGCTGGTTTTGAACTCATGGCAGTCCTCCTGCCTCAGCCTCCTGAGTGCTGGGATTACAGGCATGTGTCACCACACCCAACTACTTGGCTGTGAATTTTTCAAAACATTTTTCCTCAATATCAAGATTCTTTTACTATTATAATTTAGATAACTATGGATAAATTGTTTAATTCTCATTGAATTATCTTTGATTTTTCTCTTATATTAAATAAGAATAGCACCAATTTTGCTGAGTTGGTCTGGAATTAAATGAAAAGTTGGTAAAATGTTCCTAGCATAGAATATGGCATTTTCAGCCAGGGATGGTGGCGCACGCCTTTAATCCCAGCACTCGGGAGGCTGAGGTAGGTGGAGCGTTGTGAGTTCGAGGCCTGCTTGGGTTACAACGCGAGTGCAAGCCTGGCCTGAGCTACATAGTGCAACCCTGCCTCAAAAAACGAGGGCTGGGAGTTTGGCTCAGTGGCTTAAGTGCCTGCCCTGGCAGGCATGAGGCTGTGAGTTCGATCCCCGGTGCCGCAAAAAAAAAAAAAAAAAAAAAAAGAATATGGCATTTTCTAGAAGCTCAATTACTAGTGTATTCTATTCTGTTCTTCCTTTTATCTTACTATTTCCACTATACTACATGCTCCAATAGCGTGGAAATATGCTTTATTCTTTCTTGTAATCCCTCTGTTTATCACAGAACTTGGCATATAAGAGTGCTTAGTATATTTGATGAAGGATGGTAAAATAAATGAATGTATTAAAACCAAAAACAAAACAAAAAAAACATTTTTTTTCTGCTCACTTATCTTCCTTCTCCTTTTGGGACTTCCTTTGTACAATGCTATGCTTGTTATTATCCCTTGTGCCTGACATTCTATTCATTTTTTTTTCATTCTTTTAAAATTCTTCTTCAGATTAGATAATTGTAAGTTCTTTGATTCTTTCTTCTGTCATCTCAGATCTCCTGTTAAGCTCTCTAGTGATTTTTTTAATTACAATTACTGTATTATACTTTTAAACTCTAGGATCTTTATTTTGTTCCCTTTTTATAATTTCTCTTTTTAATTCTCTATTTGATGAATCACTTATCATACTTTCTTTTTATTCTTCAAATATGAATTCCTTTATTTATTTATTTTGCGTGTGTGTGTGTGTGTGTGTGTGTGTGTGTGTCTTTTTGAGACAGGATCTTGCTATGCTGTTCAGGCTGGCCTTGAACTCACTTTGTAGCCCAAGCTGGTCTCAGACTTGCAAATATCCTCCTGCCTCAGCCTCCCGAATGCTGGGATTACAGGTGTGTGCCACCATGCCTGGTTTCCTTTAGTTTTTTTTTTTAACATTTATAATAGCTAGTTTGAAATCTTTTGTCAGGTTCAATATTTGGGCCCCCTCAGAGTTGTGAGTGATGGCTCTTTTTCCTCAATATAGTTCACAATACTTTGTTTCTTTACGTGTCTCATATTTCATTTTTGAAGTAGAAATTTTAATTAATATAGTGTAGAAACTCTAGATTATAACCACCTTTGACAAAATATAGGTTGTTGGTTGCTTTTATTTTTTACTTGCTTGGAATAATTCTGAAGATATAAAATAGCCGGAGGTACTCAGTCTTCTTGTAATTTATGCAGGGTCTATGTGTGGATTGAGGACTGCATTCAAAATTCAGGCATTTAGAAGTCAGCATTGGTTTTTACTTCTGCCAGGCCTTCCTTGCCTCCTCTGAATTTACACTTGGCTTCATTTAACCAGACATGAGTACAGAACAAGGGCCCTCTCCTGTCTCTCGTACATGTATGCAGCCTTTTAGATCATAGGTCTGTTGGTGTTTTTCATTGCCTCTGTACCTCTCTTAGTCTCTGAATCTGCCTGTCAGGTTTTGGTTAGTATGTTGATTTACCACTTGCCATAGCCAGTATTGCAACTTCAGGCTGAGATGTTGACCTCATATAGTTTTCCACGATTGTTGACAATGACAGTGTCCTTGGGCACAAGCTCTACTCTAAATCAGGTCAACCCCTCTTGCAGTAGAGCTACCAGTTTTCACAGCTCAACCTGCCCTTGTAGGTCTGCCACTGTGATGGAACTGAGTGAGGGAAGAGGGAATCTCAGAATGAACCACTGACCACACTGTGCCAACTCAAGGTTCAGTACTTTTTCTGAATAAATACTTCTCAAGTTCGATTCCCAGTACAAAAACAAAAAACAAAAAAACTTCTTAATATGCCTTTGGTAGAGTTCCAACCCTGAAATGGTTGTTTTTGACAAACTTGTCCAGTTTTCTAATTACTTTCTGAGGAGAGATTTTCCCAAAATTTTTATTGCTATTCCAGAAGCCTTGCCCCTACTTCCAAGGCTTTTTCTATATATTTGGGATTGACCCCTGCCTGACTTTTAAGCTTGTTATAAAGATTCAGCAGTATAAAAATATATAGAATGGAAGTGAAAAATCTTTACTAGTTCCATTGCTTTTTTAAAATTTTTTTTTAAATTTTACTTTAGAGAGAATAAAACCAAGCAGAATAAAGCCAATCAAAACAAGACAATGTAAGTGACACAGGATTTCAAAACAAGGTAATAGGAAATCAATAATGATTACCATAATGCCTCTTGTTGTCTTCAAAATAGCTGCCCATACCTTCAGACATAGTAAAATCACTCAAAACAGAAACAGGATAGAACCAATAGAAACAAAACAATGAATGGAATACATGACTTCAAAACAAGATAATAGTAAATCCAAAATGGCTACCATAATATATCTTGTTATCTTTGATATAGCTGCCTGTGCCATCAGATACAACAAAATCAAACAAGATAAAACAGAGTAAAACCCAACCAAATGAAGCAATGAGAATGATACAGCATTTTGAAATAAGATAATAGTGAATTAACAATGGCCACCACCTTCAGAAGGAGATCTCCCATAGATGTTACATTGCACATTGTTATCCTCTGAATAGATGATCAGACTACTGGTTCTACAAGCATTAAGTTGTATTTTACCTCATTATCTATCATCACAGCCTGTGTTTCTCGGATCAGCTGGTTGCTTACGGGAGTGGAGGAGTGGGGGGATTGGGGGGATGGGGGGTGTTGGCTCTTCTTGTCTCTGTCTGCTTGCCAGAAAGGGCTGGCCTCTAGTTCTCCCCCAGTGAGCCCGCACATGGCGCCGACTCACAGGAGGTCTTAGCTTCTTATTGACTTCTTGCTCTACTCCCCAGCAGTCTGCAAGTGGTGCCAAGTGAGAGGGCTGGTGTCTGGATCTCCCCCAGTCAGCCTGCACATGGTGCTGACCCACAGGGGTCTTAACTTTTAGTTTACTGCTTGCTGTCCTCTGCAGTCTGTGAATGGCCACTGTTCCCATCTCTTAAAGACTGGCCTTGTTACTAAGTTAGTGAATTGCTTTCCAAATGTACTTTAATCATATTTCTGGTTGTTTCACCTTACCAAACTCCTGTATCTCTTTACCACAAAAGTTCCTAATTTAGAGACTTCTTTCAGTTCCCTCCAAAGAGATAAATTTAATTAGCAATAATTAGCTTGAATAAAAGATCAGTAGTCTTCTTTTGGCAAGTGGCTTGGTTACTTTTCATTCCTTGCCAAGACAAAACACCCGACCAAAATTAGGGAAGGAAAGGTTTATTTATCTTACAGTTTCTGGAGGTTTCAGTCCATAATCAGCTGGCTCCAAGGCAGGGTGGCATGGCACTGGGGCAGCACTTAAGGCAGCAGCCAAGCAAAATCAGCCAGAGTAAAAGGGGCAAGAGCAAGCCTCTTTTTCTCCCTTATATTATACACAGGACCTCCCCCACTCCCCCAGGATGGGTGTAGCATTCACAAATCTCCTTGCCCTGCTTTGCACAAGATGAGGATATTTACAAAGTAAGAACCCTAGCTCCCTGTTGAGTCTCTCAGTTAAACTTCTGACCTTCTCACATTGACACAATGAACAGATAACTGCTGGTGCTCTACACCTCAGGATGTAGAGCTGCTGAGTTACTTAATTAAGCTTCCAGACTTCTCAAGTTGACACAATGGATAAACCATAACAGTCAGGTAGACTAGGAAGATTGGTGTAATTTTTATATTCTATGTAAACTGAGTTCTGAAGGAGTTAAAAGTGGCCAAGCCAGGCATGATGGCGTACTCCCAGTCCGGGAGGCTGAAGTAGGCTGATTGCAAATTTGAGACTGGTCCAGGAAATTTAGTGATTTAGCAAGACCCTGTCTTGGTTTCGTTGACATTGGTATTTGTTTGTTTCAAGACAAGGCCTCACTACTGTAGTTCAGGGTGGCCTTGAGCTCACAATGTAGTCCAGGCTGTCCTTGAACTGGTAGTGATCTTCCTGCCTCAGTTTCCCCAATGCTGGGATCACTGGTGTGTGCCTCCATACCTGGCAAGACCCTGCTTATAATAAAAAAGCGTTGAGGTTGTTCTCAGTGCAGAAGCCCACACTAACCACATGGCTGATTTCTCTGGTTGTGGTTATTGATCTTTATTTTTTCATTATACTGTATTTGGGTTCTTTTAGACTATTTCTAGAGAAAAGTAAATATTGCCTTTATAATGAGAAAACAAGTTTTTTGAAGATAGTGTCATTTAATCTGCCAGACCCATTATAGCTGCAGGAAACAGATTAAAATGCGGTTGGCCTCATTCATGTAGGTGAGTAGTGTGAAAGAACCCAGATCTTTGCCAGAGCTCTGCTAGGATGAGCCAGCCACTTGTCAGCAGCAGTCCTAGCCCTCAGAGGACTTACACCTGCAGGATCCCAGGGCCTGAGGTTGGTGTGGCAGCTTCAGAAATGCAAATATTGGGTTGGTAAGGTGAGTATGGCTGCCTTGTCAGTGGGATATAATAAAAATGTGTATGTAAAACTGCTCATCTTTGGCCATAGATCATCATACTCAACTATAACAATGATGCATTTATTGAAGTCTAGCGCTTTTGATGTTGAGATGAATTTGAGTGTCCATCATTCTGCCCCAGAAGATCATATGCTGCTTCCAGAGTTTGTTCTCAGAAACCAACTTTGAAGTCAGAATTATCTAAGGACTGCTTCTGACTCTTGGGAGAACCAATACCCCTTTAAACTTGGCTAGGAAAACTGCTGGGCATGTAGAAGATGTTCTGTAAATGTTTTCTATGAAATAATTCAGAAATCCAGGTATTGCCAGTTTTTCTGAAGAGAGACTCTGAGGGGGACAATAGTCTGTGAGTGAACTCAACTTGCTGCTGATTACAGGTGTTTGTGTTAACAGACCCAAAACTCTGGTTGAGAACTCCCTACCAGGGTGTTTTAAACCCAACTTGTTGAGGAGGTCATGGAAATTGCTTCAAACCATTTGCCAGAGACACTTAGTGAACTGGTCATGGCCCATCATACTCATGCCAACTCTGTCACACTCGCTGGGGCATTAATGAGTTCCTTCAATAGGAAGAGATACCTTCATTTGGTAGTGCATTGTACCCCAATGCAGCCCTGAGGCTTCTTTTCTTGTGAATTGTGCTAAATGGAGTCAGGTTTCTGGGTTGGCCCTTCAGCGTGTGGAAGATTGGCCTTGCAGAGTGAAGCTCACTGCCCTTTTGGGTCCTCGCTCTCTCAGCTTTGTCTCTTCCCTTCCATTTAAGCCCTCCTTTCTGCCTCCTTCTGACCTTCCATGATTTTGAGATGTGGGTATATTATTGAATTTAATTTACCAAAAATAATTTGTTAGGGTTTCTTGACATACTGACATAAAACCCTGAAAAAAACCTAAAATTTCCAGAATTGTATGACATATGAGTTTTTTGTATAACTTGATGATTTTAGCATGCATGTTTAATTAGGGCTATACTTTTTCATTAGCAGGGGAGCCTCCTGTGTCTAATATCTCCAGCAAGAAGGTTTGGCAAATACACAAAGAATAACTTTAAGGGTTGTAGTATAGGTAGGCATGCCTGTAATCCCAGCAGTGGAAAGACTGAGACAGGAGGACAGATGTGAGTTTGAGGACAGCCTTTGCTACATAATGGGTTCAAGGTCAGTCTAAACTGCATAGTGAGACCCTGTCTAAAAAAAAAAAAAAAAAAAAAGACAATGAGCATTATTTCAGAATTTAGCCCTTAGAGGTTTTAGGTTTTTTGTACAACACTTGAGAAAATAAGATTTTTTTTTAAAGTCTGTTTCCATTTTCACATGCTGTAAATATGTAAACAAAACTAGGATCTTGGTCTGGGGCTGGGGAGGCTGTGGTAGAATTTGGAATCTAGTACTGGTCATCAGTATTTCCGTGTGTTTCCTGATACCATTGTTTCTGCTATTTAAAAAATTAATTCCACAAATATGTACTCAATAAGTGGCATGTGCAGGGCACTATTCTCAGCTATAGATATTTCAGTGAACAAAACTTGACAATAAACTCAGCTTTTTTAGGCCGCTTATAATAGAATTAGGGAGTTAAAATCAACAGATGTATTAGAAAAATGTGCAGTGGTAAGTGCTTTGAGAAAAGGGGCAGAAGATGATGGACTAGTGGTGAGAGATGAAGGAGGGACTTGGGGGGGGGCAGGGCAGCAAGTGGTCCAGTGGTAGTTACTTACAGTTGTGACTAGAGATACCAGGAACTCCTTGCTTCTTTCAGCATGCCCTCTCAGGAGACCTTTGCAAATTCTTTTAAAAAACATTATTATAACTTACTTACGTATTTATTTATTTATTTATTGAGACCGGATCTAGCTATATGTAATTCAGTCTGCCTTAAAATCACTATGTAGCCCAGGCTAGCCTTGAACTCACAGTGATTTTCCTGCTTCAGCCTCCTCAGTGCTGGATTACAGGAGTATACCATCAGGCACTGCAAATTTGTGCAGTGCTATTTTATAACCAGGAAAGACTTGTTTGTGAGCTTTCTGAAGCAAAGAACTTTTGAAGTTGGCATTGGCAGGATATTGTGCAATTGGGCTCTCTGGCTGTTTCTCAACCCTTGCATCTAATGTGAACCACAGCTTTGCAATCATTCTCCGTGCCATCCAAAAATATTTTGTGACCTTGTTGGTTGGCAGTTTTTTAAATGTTATTTTAAATCTCCAAAAAAGGGAAACATCAAAGTGCAGACTGTCCATTCCTGCGCTTCTTGATACACACACACAGCTGCACAATACAATCAACCATTGTGGTGACACGTGCCACACTGTTATAAATAGATGGCAGGCTTGCACGTGGAATGCTGCAGATGAAGGGCAAGTGTGCTGGGAATGAATGCCAACTGCTATTTCTGTCAAAAGCCCTTCTCAAAGATCAATATTATTTTTTCTTTCACTGACTGAATTAAAATAACAACAGTGAAAGCACTGCCTAACTTAACTGTTTCCTCTATTCTAATCCAAATTTATGTTCTCTCTTTAGTATTAGTCATAGATATATCTGTGTTAGCTTAGTAATGTTTGCCCGATGTCCCATTTCATTGCATTTTAAAATATTGCATGGTCTACTTCTATTTATTTAATTTTTTTGGTACCAGGGATCAAACTCATAACCTTGCGCCTGCCAGGCAGGCGCTTAAGCCACTAAGCTAAATCCCCGGCCCTATTTTCTGAGACAGGGTCTCACTAAGCAGTTCAGGCTGGCTTTGAACTCACTTGTAGCCTAGGCTGGTCTCAAACTCACAATGATCCTCCTGCCTCAGCCTCACAAGTGCTGGGATTACAGGCATGCGCCACCACACCTGGCTTGCATGGCTTGCTTTTAAATGGCAGACTTAGGAATCATGTGTTTATGGATGTGCTCATGGTCAGAAATGCATACCTATGAAATACCACGTTCATTCCTTATTTTAGCCCCTATTCTAAGAATTTTTTATTGTAGTTTTGTGCAGCATATCAAAGCATCTTTAAAAGCATTATCATTCACACAGTATATTCTCAGTAATTTGTAAGTATTTGTCTATTAAAAAAATATAGTAGAGTCTTTTTTTTTTTTGGTACCGGGGATTGAACTCACAACCTTGTGCCTGTCAAACAGGCGCTTAAGTCACTGAGCCAAATTCTCAGCCCTAGTCTTTTGAGGCAGGGTCACACTGTGTAGCTCAGGTCAGCCTTGTACTTGTGTTGTAGCCCAAGCCGGCCTCGAACTCACAATGCTCCTCCTACCTCAGCCTCCCCAGTGTTGGGATTAAAGGCGTGCACCACCACACCTGGCTATTCTTGTTAGTCTTAACAAAGTCTCTATTGTTCCTTGTGCAAATGAAGAACAGCATGTCAAAAAGAAATATGATTATAGTATGTGACTTAAGATATTAAGTCAGAACTATTTAGCTGAAATGTGTACATTCAAGTGATTTACCTTATTAATATGTTAAGGAAAATTTTAGTATAGTAGAAAAAGCCATGTGAAATATCTTTTGAGAGCCGGGCTTGGGTTTTTTGTTTGTTTTGTTTTTGTTTTATTTTGGTACTGGGAATTGAACTCATGACCTTGTGCTTGCCAGGTAGGTGCTGTGCCACTGAGCTATATGCCTGACCCGAGGCATGGTTTTGCATGCCTATAATCCCAGCACTCTGGGAGGCTGAGACAGTAGGATTGCAAGTTTAAGCCTAGTGAAGGCAACTTTGCACCTTTGAAATTCCTGTATAAAAATTAAAATTAAAAAAACTAAAAGGCTGGGAATATCGCTCAATGCAGAGGCCTTGCTCAGAACAAAACAAAGCAAAACAAAGCATTCTTTAAACAGTGTATTATTTTCCTGTGGCTGCTGTAACAAAGTAGTTGAAACTGGGAGGCAGAAAACAGCAGGAATGTATCCCTTATGACTCAGGAAGCCAGAAAAAGGCAGTCAAGGTGCCAGCAGAGTTGGTTCCTTCTGAGCCTCTGAAGGAGAATCTGTCCCATACCCCTCTCCCAGCGTCTCTATGTTTCCTAGCCGTCTTTGGTGCTCCTTCCTTGGTTTGTAGCTGCGTCATTCCAGTTTCTGCTTCTTCATACACCCTTCTTCTTTATGGCTGTTTGGGTCCTTTCCTGTCTCCTTCAAGGACATTGTTGGAGGTTTAGAGCCAACTGTAATCCAGTAGGATCTTATGCCTGTCTTTAATTAATTACACTTGTGAAGACCTTATTTCCAAATAAAGTCACATTCTGAGGGTCTGTGTGGGCATAAATTTGGGGAGGATTCAGCCTACTACACAGAGCTTACATTGAACATGCTTGCTGAGCACGTGTATTTGACGATTTGTGAGGCCCCAAACAATGTACTGGAGGTAGGATAGAGATTCTGAGACATTTGTGGTGTCCTGTGTCATCCCCCACCTTTTTTCTTTGAGACAGGGTCTCACTACGTAGTGCAGACTGACCTTGACCTCATAGCGATTCTCCTCTTTGAACTTCACAAGTGCTAGGATTATAGGCATGGCTCACAGAGCCCAGCTTTTTTCTTCCTTCTTGAGGCTGATGATCAAGTACCATTTAGTAAAATAAGGGAGGACCCACCAACACAAAATTTTATCTAGTTGTCCTGCCAAAGTAGATTATTTATAGGGTTGTCACCTGGAAGGTGTGATGCGTACTGTGTGGTTGAGTATTGAGGAGGCCTGACCTCCTATACTGGCCACTGAGCAGGAGCATGTCTAACCCCTGCTCTGCCTCAGCTGCACAGCTCTCTCCCTGTATTTCTTGTGTCATTCCTGAGTGCCAGGTTCATAGTGACAGAGCATAACCATGCTCTGGAAGTAAACAAATAATTTCTTTTGAGAATTAAACTTGTAATTTCCACATGCCTCTTCAGAGTCACTCTAACTGAGGGAGATGACAAGCATCTTGTACTTGATGGAAATAACTTATGCAGTGGACTCCTGTTTGATGTGACCTTGGGAGTGGAACTCCATGCCCTGCTTTTGTTTTCTGTGAAACAGAGAGGATTATGTCAATGTTGCCACAAGCAGGCCCTAGGATAACCTGTGTGAGATTCATGACCTCACATGGGCTCATGGCTGGTAAATAGTTACTCCTCACTGGGTGATCCCCTAGGAATGCTGAGCAAATGAGAGATTTTTGGTATCCTAAATTTAATATATTCTAAATGTATAGCAAAGATTCAGTGGAGCACAAAGAATTTCCAAATATCCTTCACTCAGATCCCCTAAAATAGTGTTCTATGATTTTCTCTCTCTCTCCAACCATGTGTAGAGACATACACAGTGCACATGTACATGCTGTATACATGTGTATTCCTCCTTGTTTTCTGAGTTGTGTCAGAGTAGATTGCAGACAGTGCTCCTAAATATAAGTTTATTTCTAGTAGCCGGGCGTGGTGGTGCACGCCTTTAATCCCAGCACTCGGGAGGCTGAGTAGGAGGAGCATTGTGAGTTTGAGGCCAGCTTGGGCTACAATGCAAGCGCAAGGCCAGCCTGAGCTACACAGTGCGACCCTGCCTCAAAAAACCAGGGCCGGGAGTTTGGCTCTGTGACTTAAGCACCTGTCTGACGGGTGCGAGGTTGTGAGTTCATTCCCCAGTGCCGCAAAATAAATAAATAAATAAATAAATAAATAAATAAATAAATAAAAGTTTATTTCTTAAAAACAAGGACATCCTTCTGTACTGCCTCTGTATCCCCACCTGAGTTATGACAGTACCTAATCCATGAACTCCTCTATGTTGTGCCAGCTGTCCCTAGAACATCACTTAGCGACACCACAGCCAATCCAGGATCACCTGGGCCATTAGCTGTTATGGCTCTTTAGTCTCCTTCAGTCTGTGACAGTTCCTTCATCATTGTCTTTCATGACCTTGACATTTTTGAAGAGACATTATTTTGTTGTCCATCAGTTTGGGTCTAACTCATTTTCCCATATGACTAGATTCACATTGCACATTTTTGATAGGAGCACTGTAGAAGAGGGCTGCACCCTCCCAGGGAAATTGTGAAAGTGAGATGGGCAATTTTGATTTGTTGCATTTCTTGAGATACTGATTTTCATCATTTGAGGTGATACTACCAGGTTTCTTTACTGTAAAATTAACCATTAGCATTTTAATTATGAACTGGGCATCGTTTTTCTAATGAGAAAATGCTTTAATTAGAAAGTGATAACAAATAGTAACAGACTTTAGCTTGAATTGACAAAGATAAGGTCAATCCTTGACAAAGAGAGTAAGAAAAATAGAAAAAGACTTCAGATTGAGCAGCTGGAGGGGCACACTCTGATGAAGGGGATCAGACTGGCCCTTAGAGTGGTAGTACTTTGTGGGGAAATATCTTACATATATCCTGTTTTTAAATAAACTTTCACCACTAGCTTTAGCATCCTTTGATGATTTTTGTTTGTTTGTTTGTTTTTTTGGCACCGGGGATTGAACTCACAACCTCGCGCCTGCCAGGGCAGGCGCTTAAGGCACCGAGCCAAACTCCCAGCCCTGGTTTTTTGAGGCAGGGTCGCACTATGTAGCTCAGGCCGGCCTTGTGCTCGCGTTGTAGCCTAAGCTGGCCTCGAACTCACAACGCTCCGCCTACCTCAGCCTCCCGAGTACTGGGATTAAAGGCGTGCGCCACCACGCCTGGCTTCTTTGATGATTTTTGCCTGGATCAGTTAGTATAATGATTACCAAATGGTGATTTCATAATTGTATTATTCCTTTGATGTTTATTAGCTGATGTCTTAATGTAAGAGTTAGCTTGACTGCATGCTTTTCTTCCTTTTTCCTTCATCCCTTTCTCTCACCCTTTCTCATTCCCACTCTTCCTTCCTTTCATTCATTCATCTGTTCTTTAAGAGACTCACAGATTTCTACCTTTTTTGGGGGGGGGTACTGGGGATTGAACTCATGACCTTGCATTTACTAGGCAAGCGCTTGGGCCGCAGAGCTAAATCCCCGGCCCCAGATTTCTATTTTATTCATTGGGTTTAATCTATTGCTAGCATCATCTGCTTCAGTGCTCATATTGTTCCAGATTTAGCCAGTCGGAGCCCCTTCACACTGGTTTCTGTATTTTTTTAATGTGTTCATAACATTCTCAGTGCACTCCTTTACTTTTTTTTTTTTTTTTGGTATTAGGAATTGCACTCAGGACCTCTTGCTTGCCAGGCAGGTGCTGTGCCACTAAGCAATATTCCCAACTGCTTCCTTTACTCTTTGGCACAGCTTATCTTGAATATTTCTTGCCCTGTTAGAATGACCTGGAATCAGCCATTTCTCCAATAGGCCATGGTTTCTTTTAGTGGAGAACAGTTTTTAGAAACAGATCTGAGCACTAGGTATTTTCATTGGTACTGGAGTATCATGGCCATTATGCCTTCTCAATAAATATAGGAAATTAAATATACATACTGTGGTGGTTGAACTTAATTGTCAACTTGAACAGCTTGGAAGCCACTTAGGGTGTTAGCAAAATATACTTCTCTGTGTGTGTCTAGGAGGGTCAAGGAGGTGTAACATTTGGCACAGTATCTGGGCCCTTGACCCCATCCTCTCTGGCCCTGTTTCCCTTCTCTGCTTCCTGCACTGTGAACTAAGCAGCTTTGCTCCACATACCCTACTATAATGATATTTCTGCCTTGGAGCCAACTGACCATGGACTGAATATTCTGAAACCATGAACAGAAAATCAGCCTTCCCTCCTTTATGTTGCAGGTTTCAGGTATTTGGTCCAGCAGTGTACTGTATGTACTTCCCGTGTATACATGTTTGTTCATATATGCACGTGTACACACATACATTTGCAATTCTGTACCTACCCACTCAGCTATCTGTAAAAACTATGTTAAACACATATCACATGGTTCATTTTAACTTTACCCCACTCCCTATTTCTGCCTTTCTTGTCCAACAATAAGAGTGACAGATGCCCTCTATGATCTTCATCGTTTTTATTCATTTGCTCACTTCCCTTGAAGGTAGTCAGTCTCCTGATCCGAGGCCACCTAGAGGTCCTGGCCTTCATTTTCCTACCCTAGCAATGTTGCAGCCACAAGGTCCTGCCCCTGTCTCTGCTCCCCGCTGTGGGTAGAATCACATCAACCTATGTCAGTGAGCAATCAAGTTTCAATCTATACTTCTACCTTAAAAAGAGATTCTGTTAGTGTAGGGATACTCTTTTTGATGGCAGTGGCCTAAATGTAATTACACATCCAACTTAAATTGAGACTGATTTTTCTAAGTCAGACTGGATGGTTTTGATATTGCAAAGAACCTCTATTGCTGGAGGGACCATGGAAATGAAAGATATTTACATGAGATGATTGGAAGCATAAGGTGAGTTTATTTGAGTGTCTCTTATGCAGAGGGTCACTTTCATTGCTCAGATTTGTAATCAGAAAATTTGGGCCCAGAAGTAGCTTAGATTTAAAATTGATACTGTTTTTGAGTATAATCTGGCAGAAGGTGTTCCATCTTTGGTTAGCCTGAATGCTTGGTTTGAGCTTAGGTCTGAAGTGGCTCGCGTGTGCTGGCAACTATGCTCAGCTGTGGTATGTAGTTATCTGTCGCCAGCCAGGGATGGGCCTTTTTTCTTCATCACAGGGGAATACCCTGCCAATTTGTTCTGTGTGGTCTCAGGTTAGGTTCTGCATAGCTCTGGAAAGCAAAGGAGGCTCCCCCATCATCCATGACTGAAGCAGATCATGGGCAGGTGGCAGAGGACAGGTTTTCTGCAGGTCCTGGGTGAGCTTGACAGCAGTGTTTCTTGAAATTCTTGTTTGTAATGCCTTCAGGGTGAGCTGCTGTGAATCACTTGCTTCTAGTAGTGACCTTGCTGTCCCAGCCTTCTACTTTCCTATATTTAAAACAGGGTTTCTAGCCGGGCGTGGTGGCGCACGCCTTTAATCCCAGCACTCGGGAGGCTGAGGTAGGAGGAGCATTGTGAGTTCGAGGCCCACTTGGGCTACAACGCGAGCGCAAGGCCGGCCTGAACTACACAGTACAACCCTTCCTCAAAAAACTAGGGCTGGGAGTTGGGCTCAGTGGCTTAAGCGCCTGTCTGGCAGGTGTGAGGCTGTGAGTTTGATCCCCAGTGCCACAAATAAATAAATAAATAAATAAAACAGGGTTTCTGGGCAGGAATTAGTTTCCTCATTGAAATCACGACTAGCTCATTGTCATTTCAAGTCCCTATGGCCCCTGTGTTCATTTGCTTAAGTTTGGAGTTGTGAACTGAAGGCCAGAATTTTCATTTGATGGGGACATTAAGGGTTTTCTCCAGTGAGTAATCAGGGTCCTTGCCCAGGTGGTTCCTGGAGACCCTCGGGATTAGGAGTAGTCAGAGGACTGGAGCAGCCTACTAGGATCTCCAGTGGAAATACTCAGCTATCACATTATCCAAGTCAACATCCATTGCACACTTTCTTTGTCAGGTGTGTCATGATAAGCTCTTCGAGAGTAGAGAGTAACAGTGCTTTCTCTCTAACCTTATCTATCCAGGGCAGAAATGGGCCACTCTTGAGAAAGCAGGGACTGGAGCACAGGTGTGTTCTCTGCTATTTGTCATTTTGGCTTTACTCTGGAGGTAGAATGAGAACCAACCTGTGTGTTTTTTTCTTTTTCTTTTTTAGCCAGAGTTTCACTATGTAGTTCAGGCTAGCCTTAAACTCACTATGTAGTCCTGCCTCAACTTCCCAAGTGCTGGAATTGCAGGCATGCACCACCATGCCCACTTCTGTGTGGTTCTTGCAGGAGTGTTGATGTTTCTTTTCATCTCGCCTATGCTTCTTTTTTTTTTTTTTCCTATGCTTCTTTTTAAGGGCAGGAGCTGTAGAGCTGTGCTGTTCTCACATAGGTTTGAATGAATCATTTTCCATCTTCACATGCTGCCATTTGTGGAACAAAGAGAAGCTACATAAACTACAGAAGGGGAAAACGTAACAAAGGAATAGATTGTGCTTCACAGTTAGTGTATGGAACTAATTTAGGATGATTTCTCTTTGTCAAAGGACTAACTGAAATTTGAACAATGCATAGTCACTTCTTTTAAGAAACTTCATATTAATGTTATTAGTGCTTTCTAATTTTAAAATGGCAGTGCAAATATAACTTTAAAATTGTACTTATGATTAATTACATTTCTTTGATGTCTGACAATTTCTTATTGGGTGTTTCCACCCCCAGCCCCCACAAGCCAGGAACCATTGAGAAGCACTCTCTTGGCACACTTCCCAGACACAGACTTGTTTTGACCAGAATGAGCAACATGGAGAACTAGGTCCTTGTGTCAGGCTGAAGGGGAGTGGCATTACATTTCCTAGCAGAGTAGGTAGGTTCCTGGTGGGAAGAGTAAGTGGAGCTCAAGAGCCACTCTTCCCCGTGCTTCATGTTGCCTGGGAAAAAAGTTTAGGAGCAAGTTGAGGTATGTCTGCTGTTAGATGACTTTTTATTGCTGTGATCAGATACCTGAGGAAAACCTAAAGAAAACAAGATTTATTTTGACTCACTGTTGTTGAGATTTCAGTCCATGGTTGGCAGGCTCCAAGGTGGAAACATCATAGTGGAAGAGAATTGTGGAGGAAAGCTGCTACCCTTATGGTATACTGGAGGCAGAGAGAAAGAGAAAGAGCTGTCAAGGAGGAAGGAGGTCAGGGGCCAGATGCAGTCCTTGAAATCGTAGCTTCATGAGCCACTCCCTTCAAATAAGCCCTACCTCCTGAGTTTCCATTACCTCTCAATAACACCATCAAATTGTGACCTCATCAAGGGATTAATCTACTGGTGGTTAGAGCCCTCCAAAAGCCCCTCTGAGCACATGAGACTTTTGGAGGGCATTTTAGATTTGAACCATAACATCCGACATTAAAACAATAGCAACAAACAAGAATTCATTCAAAATTCAAGATCTTTTCTCCTACTGGATTCTTAGAAGTCAATCTGTAATTTTCAGACAGTGTAAGCCTGAAGTAACCTCCGAGTGGTCTCCTCTCCCTAGCCTTGGATGCTGCTGCAGCAGTACAGCTGCCTCTGTGGGGCTGAACTGCTGTTCAGGCCAGTGCAGCCTCAAGGACAAGGGTCTCCTGTATTCTCTGACCTCCACCCCTTCAGCTCTGCTCACCTGCTGTACTCTGTATTCATCTGTACAGGGAACTGGCTTAGTGTTTGGAAAAGGATTGTTTCTTTTAATACATCTTGCTACAAAACATTATCAGGGAATGCCCATTGTTACAGTGGCTGATAACCATGCTCTCTGCTAGTACTTGAAGCTGTTTGTGTGCAGTATAGAGAGGAAGAAATGAGAGGTGTACAATTCTGTTTGTTTAAAAAGCGTGTGTGTAGGGATTGGGGAGTATGACTGGAAGGGCTATGATCGTCTAGCTCTTCATCTTGCCAGCAAAAGCCTTCAGCCAAAGTAAGTCTCTTGCCTCTGTGCAGGCAAAATCCTGGGGACTATCATTCTAGGTGTCCATGTCACTTTTCTTTCCACCCTGATTGAAGGAAGGGTTTGCACATAAGGCAGTTGGTTTTGCAGGAACTTCTTGGTCAGTCTAGTTGGTCCCCACAAATGACTTTTTTTTAACATAATAACTTTGAAACAGATACATAAATCTCAGCAATGGAGAGAAATGTTACCTTGATAAGTGAATTATTATGGTTCATCTCTAGATAAGACACAGACTCCCCAAAGCCTCATGCAGTCATAGGTGGGGCTTTTTCAGAGATGGCTGAATCTAGAGTATGTGATCCATTCATGGAGCAATGCTAAGATTAAGGGTGGGTGGTTACTAAATCAGTCCACTGATTGGACTGGCACCACCTTAATCCTGGTAGACTAGATACAATACAAGGGACAGAAAAAGGCTTGTCTTCCCCTTGCTTGTTACTTTTGCTGTCTTCTGCCTGCTATGAACTGTTTCTCCTCCTAGATCTTCCTCTGCCACCCCACCCTGCCCTGGAGCCAGCCAACTATGGACTGAAACCTCTGTAGACTCTGAACTAAATAAATCTTTTCCCTTTTAACTTTGGATGTTGGGTATTTTGTCTCAGCAACGAGTAAAGTAACTAAGGCACGAGGTGTGTGCAAAATCTTGGTTTAAGATTATCTACATTGACTAGAAGTTTTAGCTAATTTTTTTTAGAACTACAGCCGGGCGTGGTGGTGCACACCTTTAATCCCAGCACTCAGGAGGCTGCGGTAGGTGGAGCGTTGTGAGTTTGAAGCTGGCTTGGGTTGTAATGCGAGTGCAAGGCCAGCCTGAGCTACATAGTGCAACCCTGCCTCTAAAAACTAGGGCTGGGAGTTTGGCTCAGTGGCTTAAGCACCTGTCTGGTAGGTATGAGGCTGTGAGTTCGATCCCCGGTACCGCAAAAAAAAAAAAAAAAAAACTACAATAGAGGCACAATTAGTAAGTTTGTGTTAAACGGCTATAAAATAGTGTAAGTACATTTTCAGTAAGTATATACGTTTACTGCTGCTTTGGAAATAGCCAGCAGCCTGTTTATTTGGAATTCATGATTCCTTCTAGTTGAGTGGAAATGTTGACTTTCATTTATACCAGTAAGCCCAGAACACACACACACACACACACACACACACACACGCAAGCGAAAACATTTGCTGGCCGACTGTATTTTTTCCTTATTTACAAAGCTAATCTAAGATCTGTAGCTGTGCTTACGCAGGAATCTGCACGGAATGTATCTGTGAATATAAACGTGGAGGACATGGGCAAATATGCATGTGTTGTGATCTAATGCTAAGCCTTATTTAATGCTTACCACTAATTATTTCTGTGGACCTAGGCATGTTCTTAAAGCCTCAAGTTTTTCATCTTAAAATTAATCGCAAATTTGTAACAATTTTTGAATTAGTTATTGTCTAAGACATTCCTGTCTTGGATGGATCAAGAAAATTAAGAGGCAAAATTGTTTGACTCTCTCTTGACTAAAGCAGAAATCAAACTACTTTTTCTTACTCATGATTTAATTTTTTCTTAGTAGCTACTTTATTTTGTTCTTATTATCCTTAGCTTCCCCTCACATATTTTCAAAGAATCTAAAAATTACCCACTGAGGACTTTGCCCAAAGAATTAATTTTGTTTCATAATTTGTACTTATACCCGTAAACTAAGAAGATTAAATTAATTTATGAGTTTATGTTAATAAATATTTATTGCGTGCCTTCTTCATGAGTAACACAGAGCTGGCAGTGTCATCTTTCAAAGAATGTACAGTCAGACGGGGAGCCAGGAGCCAATCACCGCGAGGCTGGGAAGTGGAATGTTTGTCTGGGGAAAGATTTATTGTTCTGGGGGCTGCAGAGGTGGGGCAGAGTGTGTCTCTACTGGTCTTGAATACTAGCATGGCCTCAGAGATAGGTCCGGAAAATTAGGTGTTGACTTAGACACAGGCTCTCAGCCTGGAGACATTCTTTAAATGCATAATGGTTCATAAGTGATACTTTCTTGCTATGTTTCTCTTAAAATAGAACAACTTTCTATATTGGGATTTATGAGTATCCGGAGCTAAAACTGATTTATGATCAAGTGGCTGTAAACCTCAGTTTTTAAGAGTAAATGCAATATGTTTGTTGATATAAAACCTTGGTTTCCCTGGCAACTAGGTTTTAAATTATTTCACTCCATAGGTTTATAACTGAGAACTCCAGATCACTAATGTGTGAATTTTTCTCTTTGGGGACCCTTTTTCAGATTTCTTTTGCTGTGTATCAGACAAAGGAAATATCTTGGACCAAGTGTATAAACATTTTGGACAAAAATGGTCCCGTCAAATCATAGAATTTCATTTATTTTATAAATCCCTATATTCTTAGAAATAATAAGAGGCACATTCTAGTTTAGTTGGTTCTAGCTAAGCTAATTTATTTTTTAAAAGGAAGTAACTGAAGTCCATGAAATTTCAGTCTCCTGCCAAACGTCACAGATACTAGTGACCTTGCTATATATACTCTTCTTCTTCTTCTTCTTCTTTTTTTTTTTGGCGGCACCGGGGATTGAACATCACAACTTCGCGTCTGCCAGGCAGGCGCTTAAGCCACTGAGCCAAACTCCCAGCCTAAGTCTTTTGAGGCAGGGTTGCACTATGTAGCTAGGCCGGCCTTGTGCTCCCGTTGTAGCCCAAGCCAACCTTGAACTCACAACACTCCTCCTACCTCGGCCTCCTGAGTGCTGGGATTAAAGGCATGCACCACCATGCCCGGCTCTAATATACTCTTCTTAACAAACTTTCAGTGTACTCATTCCTGTAATGCACAGGAAAAGAGAACAGTATCCTGACAATTCAGGGTATGTAAAATTGTTTGATCATATAAAAATGGGAGGATCCTTTTTCTTAAATGAATTTTGGCAAAATAGAAACTTTCAGTTTAAACTTACGTAATCAACAACTTTTCCTTCTACATCATTCTATTTTTAACACCAGAATTGGCATTTGAATAGTAGTATTGTAAAGATAGAATTTACTGTTATTTTGTGATTCTATTTATATGCTATTAACATCAAGTGTTTGGAGTTTGACAACAGACCTAAAATTTTAGAAGAGTCTAGCTTTTTAGAGTGAAAACATAAGGGTAGAAACAGAATTATGAGTAGGGGCTACTTCCTTACTGAGAGTGAGCTCCAGCTTAAATGTGACTTTTTTCTAGACCATGCTATTCCTTGGGAAATCTTAGGATGCTGCTGGTCTTCATATGATATTCTCCTCTCTAAGTTTAATTTTCTGCTTTACCTTATGTTGCCTTTTCCATCCTGAAGTTGTGGTTGAATGTTCACCTCTGATTTAAATCTGAACACTAGAGGTAAATACTGTCCCTGCTGTTTCCGTGCCTGCCCCATCTCCAGGGGGAGCAGAGTAATCTCACTTGTCTCATTGGAAAATCAAATGAGGTAATGGAGGTGAAAAGTGCCACACAAGCACCTTTGTTAAGACACAATTAAAACAACAAGTAAAAAGACTTGCTTTAGTACCATCACATTTTGTATTGTAAACAGCCATTACCTTACACTCAAAAGAAACTCCTTAGACGCATGTTAATAAAATGTTGTCAAGCCGGGCATGGTGGCGCACGCCTTTAATCCCATCACTCGGGAGGCTGAGGTAGGCAGAGCATTGTGAGTTCGAGGCCGGCTTGGGCTACAACGCGAGCGCAAGGCCGACCTGAGCTACATAGTGCGACCCTGCCTCAAAAAACCAGGGCTGGGAGTTTGGCTCAGTGGCTTAAGCGCCTGCCCTGGCAGGCGCAAGGCTATGAGTTCAATCCCCGGTGCTGCAAAAAAAATAAAAATAAAAAAAAAAAATAAAATGTTGTCTTTGTTAGCAATTCCTTTTTAAGTTCAAGAAGGAACCAGGAAATTTTAAACTGTAATTGGAAAAATTAAAAAGACACTTGCCAGGTTGTTAGCCTAGTGGCTTAAGCGCTTGCCTGATAAGCACAAGGTTGTGAGTTCAATCCCTGGTATCAAAGAAAGAAAAAAAAAAAGACACTATTTGTGCTTTATTCTGTTAGCATCATTTGTAATAATACTTTCATAGGATTTGCGTGATTTAAATGTGGTAATAGAGCATATAAAGTTCTTCACACCATGCTTGATACATAATGTTTTCTAAAATGTTAATTGTAGTAGTTGTTGCTATTATTTTAACATACTTTTTATTTATTTATTTATTTATTTGAGAAAAGGTCTCACTATGTTGCTTAGGCTGTCTGCCAACTCCTGGTCTCAAGAAGTCCTTCAGTTTCAGCCTCCGCAGTAGTTAGGACCACAGATACACAATTATTTTTATAAGAGAAAAGCATAAGAAGTTTTAGAGCCAGATATATTGGGTAACATAGAAGATGAAGCAGAAAAAGAGATACAGAAGCGAGTAGACTGGTTGGAAGTTATATGCTAGTACCCAAGAGGAATTTAGGTGCAGACAGAGTGGAGAGAAGGTGATTGATTTAGCAGAGATACTCACAGGACTCAATGGTTAGGAAAAAGAAAGAACAGAAATGACTGGAAGGCTTTTGTTGGGTGATTGGGGAGCTGTGATGCCCCAGAGAAGAGAGGAAAGCAGGTTTGTGGGAGTAAGACCTAAGCATACTGTTCGTTCCTCCCCTGATAAAACTTATAAGGACTATATACTATGAAGACTATACAGTCACATCAACTTTAGAAATGAGTACTATCCATAGCTGGCTGTCTTCTTTCTAGTACGAGCTAATGTCCTCACCTGTACTGTAATACTTCTCTCCAGTTTTGTGGGGACCAGAGTTTACTACAATATGATCAGAAGAAGCACTAGCTCCTGGACTATGTTCTAAGCTTGTCTGGCCATGTGAACTTGAAAAACAACCTGCCGGAATATGGAAAATACAAGGGGCTCCTCCTGTCTACTGGGAAGCTCTAATCTTGATCATGAGGAGCTTGCTTGTCTTTGATGAAGACAAAGGGACCAGGGTCCCTTGGCATCTTCCAGCCAAAGACATGGGAAGTTATTGATTTAGTGATACAATTATGAAACCATATCTGAAATTAGAAAAAGTAAAAGTTCCCTACAAAGGTAAAAAGATACGAAAATCATGATAGTGCAGCTGCTAAGTGTATTCTTCCTGTATGTGTAGGCATGGCACTTGCCTGAGATCTTCAGGGAAAACTGAGTGTGTATGCACGTGTTTTTGTTTTTGTATGATTAATGAATACATCTAACTTTTGAGTGAGCAGGCATTATCACTTAACATGTCAACCACACTTAATTAACTTCTATCAACTTCTGGATAATTAATATATAATATTTAGTACTCATGTTACCTATTATATATTAAGCAGTTGGTGAGATATATCAGTTTGTCCCATTCTGCAGTTCAGGAAAGCACAACTGTAATATACACACTCGGCTACTAGCAGCATTCTGACATTGCTTTCCTAGAGTAAGGAAAGGCCAAATAGAAGCCACCAGAACTGCTTCTCTATTCCAAAATACTAAGCTAAAAGTAATGCCACATTACTAGAAAGATAGAAGTAGTGCCGTCAGAAAGGACTTGAAAGATACAAGGGTGATGGCTCTTACCACATCTCATCCAACCCATATCTGTTTTATGTAGAAGATAGACCCTGGAGAATGATGTTGGGTTATTGTAATTTGAAGTTGGTGGTCACTCCAGTTGCAGTTACTGTGCCACATGTAGCTCTATTACTGGAGCAAATCAATATATGTCCTGGTCCCTGGTATGCTGGTGAATGCTTTTGTCTTCTGTACTGCAAAAACTACCAAAAGTATCATGCTTCAACTGCAAGGTTGACAGTAACCTTCAGTTAGACCTCAGGACTCCATCAACTCTCCAGCCATGTATCATAATCTTGATCACCTCCTTATTCCACAAAGTAACCAAGGAGTGGGGGGTGACTCAGGGAAATGGACTTAAAGGCATTGGGGTCCTTTTTGAAGACAGAGTTAGTATAGTTTTAGTTAAGAATTGTGTTAGGTGGAACCTGATTACTATTGACTTTATTTGTAAGTTGAGAATGCTTGAAAGAGGGGATGCCAAATTAACAAGGGGTGGTTGTCCTAAACTCATATCGTGTCAGTTTGGCTAAGTAGAAACTCTGTGTGTTGCCTGAGACACAGGAGACAATTGGCATGGGATCTATGAGGCAGGAATGCAGCTGCAGCCACATCCTTTGTACCTTTGCAGAGTCAGTGTAGGGCAGCAGGAGTGACTGCGGCTGATGCACATTGCTGGTTCAGATTGTTGGCACAGGGCAGATGTTAGGCCTGAAGCTGCTCCAACCCTGTGAATCTACCCAAATGCATCTGTGACAGATTTTCTCTGCCTTTAGCCAAGTTGGTCACCAAATTTGCACTCATGCTGTCTCACGCTCACTCTGTCTCTGTGTCTGTGTCTGTCTCTCGGTCTCTGTCTCTCTTTCTCTGTCATTTTTTTGTGGTAGTGGGGATTGAACCTAGAGCCTTCACTCTGAACTACATTCACAGCACTTTTTTATTTTGAGATATGGTCTTGTTGTTATGCTTGTGTAACTGCAGCGTGGGGCAGCAGACTGGTCACCAAACTGTTGGCAATGTGGAGCTGAGCAGCTGGGCTGCTTTCTCCTCTTCTGGAGTGTGATTCTAGCTCGCTTCTCACACTCTGACAAGCAATTCTACTTGTTCAGCCTGTCTGTGTTTTTGTAGACCCTCCAAAAAATATTATAAAGTATGATATAGACTGCATAATGTACAGTCTGGTTATTGTAAAGTGAGTAGCCTTGTTATCTACCAGCCAGTTTGCAGAAGAGAGCAGTCATACTCTCCCACATCCCCCCTGCTGTCGCCTCCCTGACAAAGGTAGCCATGGTCTTATCATTACTGTTGTCATACATATGCTCTTCTTTCTGGTTTTCTTACCTGAGTGTGGGTAAGAACTGGGGTGCATTGCTCGCATTAGTACCTGATCCACCTCTTGTCAGGTTAGCAGGGACATTAGACTCTGAAAGAAGCTAGAACCCTTCTACAGTATGAACTGCACATGTGAGGGATCTAGGTTGCTTGCTCCTTGGAATCATCCCCAAACCATCCCCTCTTCATGTCTAGGGAAGATTTGTCAAAAAAGTTTAGAGACCATAGGTTTAATGAATACTCATATGCCATTTTTTACCTCAGTTTACTAACCATTAACATTTTGCCAGATTTGTGCACTTTTTCTCTCTCTAAACATACATGTATATAATTACTTACACATACGCATATTTTATCCTTTATGTATGTGTCATATTTTTTGTTGATTTTTTATTTTAAAGAGAATAAAACAAAACAAAACAGTACAGAAGAAAGCAGATCAGAACAAAACAGTGCAAGCAACACAGGATTTCAAAACAAGACCACAGGAAATCAACAGTGGCTGCCATAATGTCTCTTGTTTTCTTCAAAATAGTTGTCCATATCTTCACACACAATGAATTCAAACAAAACACAATAATGTAAAACCAATAAAAACAAAAGAATGAAAGCATTACAGGCCTTCAAAACCAGACAATAGGAAAATCAACAATGGCCACCGTAATGTCTCTTGTTCTCTTCAAAATAGCTGTCCACGTATATTGGGTGATACTATGTACCCCCAAGTCCTCATATACTTTTTATTGGGCTGAGTCTGGCGCTTGTGTTCAGTTTGTTGTCTTGGACTGGGATTGGTGATGTGAGTGCTGCACCCGCCCAGGGGTGGAGCTGATATACAGTGTAAGGAAGGCGGGTCTTCCTCTTGCTCGCTTCCACCTTCTCTCACGCTCTCTCTCGCCAGCATGCCTTGCGGTTGTGGCCCCATGAACGGCAGTCCTGCCACACCACGCTGCCTTAGAGCCAAGTAAGTATGGACTGAAACTCCCGAGAAACTGTAAGAAATAAACCTTCCCTTCCCTAATTTTGGGCGTCAGGTATTTTGTCTCGTCAACGAGTAAAAAGTAACTAAGCACCACACTTTCACACATACTGAAATCAAATAATACAGAACAGACTAAAAACAATCAAAACAAAGGATAAAAGCATTATTGGACTTCACAACAAGATGATAGGAAATCAGCAGTGGCTACCAGAATGTCTCGTTTTCTTCAAAGTAGCTCTTCATACCATCATACGTAATACAATCAATTCTTGTAATTCTTTAGGAGAAGTTCTAGGCATGTATAAGCCTATACATGTACATCATCTATCCTTTCTGTATTAGAGGGAAAGACAAAACAAAACATAACAAATTACAAGAAAAACAAGAAACAAAAGAGACTAATAAATAACAATAACAACCCAAAACAATAACGATACAGGCTTGCAAAACAACGTGGTAGGAATGTAACTAAGGTTGTTATTTTGCATAGTTATCTTAAAAAGAGTTACTCAGATTACCATATATAAACATGCAAAATTGATCTAATCCTATGAATGTTAACTATTTTGTTCCAAGAACTAAAAGAATTAGTAATACAATTCTCTTAGCTATCTTAAGTGTACATGTACAAATTTATCTTTTCTTTTCCTTTTCTCTGTCATGTATATATTTTTACAGATGTGTTTTTGTGTATATATGTAAATGTGCATGATATATGTCTGCCTATTTATCTGTCTAATCTATATCCTCCTGCTTTTTTTTTTTTTTTTTTGAGACAGGTTCTTCTATGTTGCTCAGGCTGCCAGGTTTCCAGGTCCTGAGTTCAAACAGTCCTTCTGCCTCAGCCTGCCTGGACTACAAGTATATATCACTATGCCTGGCTATATCAGTATTTTTTTTTCACTAAACCACTGAATCATTACAAAGTAAATTGCAGGTGTCATGGGCCTGCACTCAGAAATTATTTATCATGTATCTTCTGACAACAAGGATATTCTCTTATATAGACAAAACAAATCATCACACTCAAGAAGCTTAACATTGATAAGATACTCTTGTCAAATACATAGTTTATATTGCATTTCTCCCCTTGTCCAATGGTATCCTCATCCAGTATTCACTCAAGGTTAATCCATTGCATATAGTCATCACATCTGTTTAGTCTCCTTTAATTTAAAAGAGTGCCTCAGCTCTTTTTTTTCTTTAATGATATTTGCATTTTTGAGGAGTTTGCATACCTATTCTTTAAAACAATTTTTTGCATTAAAATATGATTTATATAAAACACATGAAGTGTAAGTGTACAGTTTGAAGGATTATCATAAAATGAACAAAACAGCCACAATCAGCACCCAGATGAAATAGAACATCTTGAAGGCTCCTTGTGTCCCTCTCGACACTATTGCTTCCTTCTAAAGGGAACCACTATTCATTTTAGGGGACCGTAAACAACTTTTGTCTATATTTGACTTTCATATAAGTAGAATCTGCAGTACGTAGCTCAGCAGCTTCTCCTGCCACCTGATATTATATTAGTGAGATTCATTTCTGTTGCTTGTGGTTGTTATTTTCTCCATTGTAGTGTATTCTATATATCACAAAATAACCATCTGTCCTACTCTCAGTAGAGATTTGAGTGGTTTCCATCTTTGGCTTTTCAAGTTTCTGTGAATATTGACGCATACTGGTGTATACTTGCATTACGTTGCCATTAGACAAATACAGGGCTAGAAGAGTGTTTGTTGGGCCATAGAATGTGAGTACCTACTCTAGTAGATAGCACCAGATTGTTCTACTGATGACTTTACCCATTTTTACCCCAATGCAAGAGTCTTGAGAGCTCCTGTTGTTCCACATCCTTGTCAGCATTTATCATTCTAGTTTTACCCACCTTGTTGGTTAAGTGTAGCTTGTTTTGGCAGTTTTGATGGATGATTCCCCATTTGATTTGTATTTTTCTGGTCGAGTGTCTATTCATGTCTGTTGACAGTTATCTGGATTTGCTCTTTCATGAAGTGCATGTTCAAGTTTCTTGCACATTTCTGCACCAAGTATTCTGGTTTTATTTTCCTACTGATCTTAAGGAGTTTTCTAGATGTAGACTAGCAGCCCTTTGTCAGTAATATGTGAGGCAAATACCTTCTTTCTTCCTGGTCTTGTTTTGTTTGTTTTGTTTTTGTTTTTGTTTTTTTTTACTCAGAAATTGCTGTTTTTGCAGATCAGGATGGTCAAAAATGTTGGCAATTGGCATATGGTTCAGCCTAATATAAAGTTTTTAGTCTTTTTTTTTAATGTTGATACTTTTTCTGACCTGTTTCTCTACTTCTATGCATACATTTGTTTCTTAAATACTGTTTAGCTTTCAAATTTATGTCTAATTCACATGAAATTGATTTGTATGTACTCTTAGGCAGGGATCACATTTTCAGTTTTTAAAAAATAGGGATATAGCCAGGTGTGGTGGTGCATGCCTGTAATCCCAGCACTTGGGAGGTTGAGGCAGGAGGATTGTTGTGAGTTTGAGACCAGCCTGAGCTACAAAGTGAGCTCAAGACCAGCCTGAACTGCAGAGCAAGACCCTATCTCAAAAAGACATAAATAAATAAATAAATAAATAATAGGGATATATAGTTATCTGAACCCAATTTCTCGACAACTTTATTAAGATGTAGTTTGCATACCATAAAAAGTATACAGTTCAGTTATTTTTAGAAAATTTAGAGGGGCATATAGGCTTTAGTATATGTGCTGCTGAAGCAAGCACAGGCATATAGGCTTTACCACTATCTGTTTTTGGATTTTCATTACCACTACCAAACCCTTTCTCTGCTTCTGGTTCCACATCATAGGGTTTTTTTTTTGTTTTTTGTTTTTTGTTTTTTTTTTTTTTTGAGAGAGAGAGAGAGAGGGTAGTCTTGTTAAGTTGCCCAGGCTGACCTCAAACTTGTAATCCTCCTGCCTTAGCCTCCTAGTCATATGTGATTATAGACATGTGCCACAATACCTGGCTTCAGTCTACTTTTTATCTCTGTAGAGTTGTCTTTTCTGGACCTTTTATATAATTGCAGTAATACAGTATATAGACTCTTGCATCTGACTTGTTTCATTTGTGTTTGAAGTTCATCCTTACTGTAGCATGGATCAAGTATTTAGTTTCATCTTGAGTCAATTCCACGGTGTGAATATACTGCAATTTATTCATTCGCCAGCTGCTCTTCTTTTGGATTATTTCCACATCTTGGCTATCACAAATAAAGCTGCTCTGAACATTGTATACAAGTCTTAGTTTAGATAGATGTTTTGATTTTCCCATGAGTAAAGACTTGAATTGAAATTGCAAGATTATATGGTAATGCTTATAAATTTTATTTTATTGCTTGTGTTGTGTAAAGTGGCTTTATTCTCCTTAACTGTATATTTTATCACATGTAGATTTTGTAATCATAAATACAATCAGGATACTCAACAGTTCCATCACACCTCAAAAACTATTTTTTTTGTGTGTGTTGATTGTAGGCTGCTTCTGGGCACCTCTTAGCCCTGGCAACAAGAGTCTGGGAGCCTTTGAGAGCATATTATTATGATGGAACTACGTGGTACATGGCCTTTAAGACTGGTTTCTTTCACTTCATGTGATATTTTTGAGATTTGTCATAGTTGGTGAATGTATCTGTAGGTCATTCCTTGTAATACTGTAATAATATTCCTTTGTGTGGATGGAGCACATTGTTTATCATTCATCCACTTCTAGGTTTAGTTTCAGGTTTTGGCAATTATGAATTGAGTTACTGTAGACATTAATGTGCAGCATTTTATGTGAACATGGAGTTTAATTCCTCAAAATATTCAGGATTGGAGGTGCTGCACTATGTGGTTCAGTGTATAGGTAAGTAGCAACTGAAATTTTTTTCCACAATAATTCTACCATTTTGTATTGCCACCAGGAGTATATGATGAGTTCCAGTTACTCTGTGTCCTCATAAGCACTTGGCTTTTCATTTTAGTTGTTCTATATTGTTGTACATAGTGGTATCTCATTGTGGTTTTGATTTGCAATTCCTGGATGACTGATATGGGACATTTTTTTCATATACATATTGGAGCTGGTAGCAAAGGAAACAGTAGGACCATCTTTTCTTTATGTTCCATAAGTGGCATTTTTATCATGAATTAAATGTCTTCTGTATATGTGAGTGTCTATTTCTGATCTTGTCACTCCATCTATTTGTCTATCTTTGTGTCAACAGTCCACTGCTTTAAACCCTCTGGTATCTAACTTCTTTTACTCAGCACAGTGTTTTCAAGGTTCACCCATGTTCTAGCATGTAGTAGTGCTTCGTTCCTTTCTGTGGATGAACAAAATTCTATTATGTGAATAAGCCATCAACTGATGGATCTTTGGGTTGTTTCTACTTATTGACTGTTATGAATAGTGCCTATGTGAATATTAGCTTACAAGTTTTTATATGGATGAATGTTTTTATTTCTTTTGGGTATACAACTAGGTGTAGAATTGCTGGATCAAATTGTAACTTTATGTTTAACATTTCTAAGACTGTTTTCCATTGTAGTTGAGCAATTTTACATTCCTACCAGCACTGTGTGAGAGTTCTCATTTCTCTTCATCCTTGCCAATGCTTGTTATTGTCTGTGTGTTTGAGTGTAGCCATCCTGTGGGGCATGAAGTGTGATATCTCATTGTGATTTTTATATCTCATTGTGATTTTTATTTGTGTTTCCTGATGACTAGTGATGTTGAGAATCTTTTCAAAGCTTATTGACTGTTTGTATATCTTCTTTGGAGAAATGTCTATTCATATCATTTATGTTTTTAAAAAATTAAATTATTTCAGTGGTAGTGTTTTCCTAGCATGTATAAGGCCCTTGGTTCTCTCCCTAGCATGTAAAGACATTGAGTTGTCTTGTTTTTTAATTGTTTAATGGTACATTTTATATATACATAATGATCACTTTCATCATAGGGACTTTGTACATGATATATCTTTTTTGCGGGGTGGTGAGTACCAGGAATCAAACTCAGGACCTCATGCTTGCCAGGTAGGCACTGTGCCACTAAGCAATATCCCCAGCGCCATGATAGATCTTGATTCTTAAATTGTTTGTCTTTTTGTCATTGGAGTTCTTTATACACTTCATCTCCAGGCATTTGCAAGACATCATATTACTCTACTCCCCTGTCTTCAGTTTACCTTCAAAATAGGCTTCAATTCATGAGTTGATTACTTGATGCATCAACTTGTACATTAATTAATTTATATATCAACTCAATAAATATTTAAGTACCTTACTTATACCTTTTCTATTTTTTTTCCTTCTGAGTATTATTTTAAAAGAGCTAATTTTTTTCTGTCATCTGCACGATTGTCTCAACAGCATCTGAACCAGTCTGAACTTTATGTCACCTGATGCCACAGTTGTGCCTCAATCATGCTAGTTCTTTTTTTTTTTTTTTTTTTTTTTGCGGCACCAGGGTTCAAACTCACAACCTTACGCCTGCCAGACAGGCGCTTAAGCCACTGAGCCAAACTCCCGGCCCTAGTTTTTTGAGGCAGGGTTGCACTATGTAGCTCAGGTCGGCCTTGCGCTTGTGTTGTAGCCCAAGTTGGCCTCGAACTCACAATGCTCCGCCTACCTCAGCCTCCCGAGTGCTGGGATTAAAGGGGCATGCTAGTTTTCTATCCCACTCTACCAAATCAAATGTACTCCATCTCTGAAAGCCTACTAATGGGTATATCTGTTTTCTTCTTTCTTTTTTGATAGAAGTTGTTTATGGAATCCTGCTGTTCTCAGGCCCTTCACTTGAGTTCTGGGTTCCCTCTTCTCTATTTTTAGCATCCTTGACCTTAAACTACATCTTTCTTCCTGCATTTTAATCTGTCCTGTCAACTGGCCCATCAACACTAACATTTTCCAGTTTTTCCACCCTGCACAGATCCTCCCTGGCTTCTAGACCACCACATTTCACTGCCACGCTTAATGGCCACACTTTTCAGAAAGATCGGCCATCCTTGCTTTCTCCACTTGCCTTCACAGGCCAATCCACCCTGTCTGGCCTACACTCTTCACCACTCAGCAGCATCTGTGTGCAACATAGCCCCTGACTGTATTTCTGCTGCTCAGGCTTGCTTTTCCTGCTGCTGTGACTTTCTCAGCAGCATTTAACATGGTAATCCATTCTCTTCTTGATTTTCTCACATCTCTTAGATGCCCTTGAGTCCTGGGCTTCTGCCTGTCTCCTCTCTTGTCTTCCCTCAGACCCATTGCTAGAGTCACTTCTTGACCATTTTTCTGAGTACCACATTACCTCAACCACATTTCCTTTTTGAATTTTTTTGGGGGATAGAATGGGTACCCCATCTGTTGCCTAGATTTCCCCTGTAATTTGACAGTGTAGCTATCTTCTGGGCATTTTCACTTGGGTATGACACAGGCATCTTCAGGTTAAAAGGTCTAGCACTAAGCTTCTGGTTTTGCCCCTGAAACATTTACCTCTCCTGGTCTGACTTATCTCCATAAATGAATCGTCGTGTACTAAAGGTACAACCTGGGGGATGTCTTTGCTCCTACTTTCAAGATTTAGCTGTTAAGAGTTGTTGCTGCTAGACACATGGGTACGCATATAACACTGTAATGTGACCTCTTTAACTCTTTTGGGAAGATACCTAGAAGAAAAATATCTGGGTCAAATGGAGTTTCTGTTTTTGATTTTGTGAGTATCTTCATAGTGTTTACAGTAGTTACATTCAACAGTGTAAACAGGTTCCTTTATTCCCTGCAGCCTCACCAGCATTTGTTACTTAATTTCTTGGGGGTAGCTATTCTTTCTGGAGTAAAATGGAATCTCAGTGTTCTTTTGATTTTCATTACTGTCATGGCCAATGATATTGAACACTTTCAAATATTTACTAGCCATTTATACTTCTTTCTTTTCTGAGAAGCGTGTATTCATTTCTATTGCTCATTTCTTAACTAGGTCTTTATTTTGGGGGTCTAATATTTCTTAAGATTTTATGTATTCTAGATATTAGTCCTCATGGCCACTTTTTTGTTTGTTTGTTTGTTTGTGGCATCGGGGATCAAACTCACAACCTCGCGCCTGCCAGGCAGGCACTTAGGCCACTGAGCCAAACTCCCAGCCCTAGTTTTTTGAGACAGGGTCACACTATGTAGTTCAGGTCAGCCTTACATTCATGTTGTAGCCCAAGCCGGCCTCAAACTCACAACACTCCTCCTACCTCAGCCTCCCGGTGCTGGGATTAAAGGCATGCACCAACATGCCCAGCTCTTCTCATGGCCACTTTTAAAGCCTGCAGCTCTGATGCCACCCACCTTTGCTGAGCACCATGTTGAAGGTGGTTGACAGAATGCTATTCAGGTTATTCAGAGGGTATTTGGGAAATTTGCTAGAGATATTTCTTATGGTCTTAATGTTTAAAAGTTATGATGTGTGTGAATTTATTTCTGGATGGGAAAGAGGATGTTACAAATTAAGGATGTAATAAATTATAATAAATGAAATAGAAAGCAACCCTTGGGTCTGACAGTTGAGAATGAATGGCCTGCCACCTAATGTTACTATGGATCCTTGGGGGAATGTTAAGTATTCCAGAGCTGGACATGGAGGTGCACTCCTGTAACCCCAGCACTCAGGAGGCTGAGGCAGGAGGATTGTTACAAGTTTGAGACCAGCCTGTGTTACAAAGTGAGCCCAAGGCCAGCCTGAACTGCATAGCGAGACCATCTGAAAAAGAAAAAAAAAAAGGTATTCCAGAGAGGACCTAACAGGATGTTACAGTGAACTTCAGATGAAGCTGCACCTTATATCTGAATCTAGTTTAGTAAAGAGGTGCTACCATGTGTGGCCTTACAGAACCTTGGACTGGGTGTTGGTGATCTGGGGATTTCTGCAGTGTAACTGGAGGAGCAGATATTGTCATCCATGTTCATGTTAGGCAGGCACAACATGCAAATCAGCCAACCATAACCATAAGTAGTGATTTCTCAGACCAGGTGGAGCATGGAGGCAGTGATCAGGAATTTGGTCTCCAATGTAGGTAGGTTTTTTTTTGTTTGTTTGTGTGATTTTTTGTTTTGTTTTGTTTTGGTTTTTTGGAAGGTTCTCATTATGTAGTACAGACTGGCCTTGAACTCACTTACGTAGCCCAGGCTAGCCTCAAACTCACAATGATTCTCCTGCCTCAGCCTCCCAAGTGCTGCGATTATAGGTGTACACCACCATGCCTGGCTATACTTACTTCTCAGAGCCATGCTGCTAGAGGCGGTAAGTAAATAGTGGAGGTTGGCTAAGGTGACATGGGTTGGATTCTCCTTGCTTCATGAATTTGGCTGGGGCTGAGGCCTCAACATAAAGAACTGTAGAGCAAAACTTTTCCTAGAACACCTTTTCCTAGAACACCTAGAGCAGAACTTTTCCCAACCTGGCTATTTCTGCCCAATCCTGTTAACATTGTGGCCATTTGTACTTCTTTTTCTGAGAAATTTCTGTTGATTTCTATTGCCCATTTTTTAATTGGGTCTTTTATTTTTGGAAGTCTTTTTCTTTTTCCTTTTTCCTTTTTTTTTTTTTTTTTTTTGAGACAAGGTCTTACCTTGTAATCCAAGCTGGCCCCAAACCCCTGGCAGTTTTCCTGCCTGCCTTAGCCTCCCAAGTGCTGGGATTACAGATGTGTACCCAGTTTAGAGGTCTAAGTTTTTTAATTCTTTATATATTCTAGATATTAGTCATCTGTTTGAGGAATAGCTGGCAAATAATTTTTTTCCCATTCTGTCAGTTGTCTCTTCACTCTGTTGGTTGTTTCCTTTCCTATACAGAAACTTCTTAATTTTTTTTTGGTGTTTTAATTTTATTTATTTATTTATTTATTTTAAAGGGAATAAAACAAAACAATAAAATGAAACAAAACAAAACAGTGAGAACAATAGTGGATTTCAAAAACAAGATAGAAGGAAATCCCCCATAGTTGCTATATTGCATATTGTTATCCTCTAAATAGATGCTCAGACTACTGGCTTTAGGCCTGCAAAGTCAGTCAAGCAATACAAGCATTAAGTTGCTTTTTGACTTCAGATGTTATGATTTCAGCCTCCGAACCAGCCAGTTGCTTAAGGGGATGTGGAGAAGTGAGCCTCTTATCTCCCAAGCCTGTGTGCTAGCTGGCTCATGAGAGGACACAGGTTGGCTTCTTCATTCTCCCAGCCCATGTGGCTGCCCCTGGGTTATGGGAAGGCACAGGTTGGCTTCTTGTTTCTCCTCCTGGCCCATGACTCAGAAGCTTTTTAATTTGATACGATGCAATTTGTTAATTCTTGATGTTATTTCTTGTGCAATTGGAGTTCCATTCAGAAAGTCCTTCCTTATACCTATGTCTTCAAAAATTTTACTTATTTTATCTTCCAGCAAATAAGCATTTCTGTTTTAACATTTAGATCTTTGATTTTAGTACATTTTAGTACATGGTAAGAGATAATGGATCTAGATTCAATCTCTTCATATGAATAGCCAGTTTTCTCCACACTCTTTGTTAAAAGGATATCTTTCCCCCATGTGTGGTAAAATGTAAAGTGCATAAAAAGAGGAAAATATAGAATATCTTATAAGTAGTCACATCAAAAACTTTTTGAAATAACATGTTAAGTGAAGTCAGGCTATATAGATACAGACTCTGAATTAGAGTTTTAGTCAGTTTTTCATCGTATTTTAAATACTTTTTGAAAATATTTAATTGTTTCCAAGCTCTCCTATTTTCTTATTCTTAGAGATTATCTACTATTTTGTTTGATAGAGGATCTGTTGTTATTTTGTTTTGGAATTTGGTATTCTTTTTTTTTTTTTTCGGCACCGGGGATCAAACTCACAACCTCGCACCTGCCAGATAGGCACTTAAGCCACTGAGCTAAACACCCAGCCCTAGTTTTCTGAGGCAGGGTCGCAATATGTAGCTTAGGCCAGCCTTGCGCTTGCGTTGTAGCCCAAGCCGGCCTCGAACTCACAACGCTCCTCCTACCTCAGCCTCCTGAGCGCTGGGATTAATGGAGTTTGGTATTCTTACTATTATTCTATTTGCTATTGAATGTCAACTATAATAAATAAGAATGAATACTTACTAGTTTGACATTTAGTTTTTTTTTTTTTTCGTTAATCTCACTCATTCTTCTTTTGATAGTTTTTAGCACTTTATCTCCATTTAATAAAGAATAGCTTTCTGTTCCCAGTTCATTCCTTTCTACCGTAAGGAAAGATGTGCATCTTTACTGTTCAGTATGGTGGCTGCCAGCCACGTGTAGCTACTTAGAATTTAAATTACAGTCAAAAACAACAAATTCAGTTCCTCTTTCAAAGTGGCCTTATTTCAAATGCTTAACAGCCCCACATCGTTTCTGAGCTAGGTGGTCACTGGTATTTCCATAAGCACAGAAAATCCCTGAGGATGGGTCTAGATGCTTTACCAACCCAAAAACTGCTTCCTGTGCATCACCTCAGCACTTGCAGTAGCTTTTGGGGCCTTGATTGGAAGCTTTCTTGGTTTTCTGGGATCCTCTGGAAATTTCTCTTCTAGTTCTGCTTCTCACTGTCTCTGTGCACAGTTCCATGTGGCTGAAGTATCAGGATTTTTAATCAGCTCTTTTATAGGTCTGACTACACAGAAGTCTGCCCCTGATCTGTGGCCACAAGTCAACCTGGTGTTGGTTTATTTCCTTTGACCCTGTCTCAGTTTCTTAATTACAGCTGGTGGTAGGCACATTGGCCTGAACAGACAGCAATCATGAGGACTTTCTGTTCCAGGGCTAATGAAGTTATCACCTCTCTGCCCCACATTCATTTACAATTTCAAGAAGTTTGTATTCCTTTTATTTTGTTTCTCTACTTTGATTTTTTTCCCCCCTCCATTTTAACATGATTTTGTGGTACCTTGTCTGGCCCTGGCACTTGTCCCAAATTTGGTTCTTCAACTTTTTTTTTTTTTTTTTTTTTTTTTTTTTTTTTTTTTTTTTTTTTTTTTTTTTTTTTTTTTTTTTTTTTTTTTTTTTTT